>KE373166.1:22012-34281 GCA_000418225.1 Zizania latifolia | reverse complement strand
CTCCGCCTCCTCCTGCTTCCGCTTCACTTCAGACAGCTCTCCCACGCCCCGCGACGCAGCAATGGCCGATTCGCCAAACCCTAGCTCCGGAGACCTCGCCGCGGGCGTCGGTGGCTCGCCGGAGAAGCAGCGGCCCCTGCCGGATCGGCGGGTCGCGGCACTCGCGGGCGCTGGCGCGAGGTACAAGGCGATGTCCCCCGCGCGGCTGCCGATCTCGCGCGAGCCCTGCCTCACCATCCCCGCAGGGTTCAGCCCCTCGGCGCTACTCGAGTCCCCCGTCCTCCTCACCAACTTCAAGGTGAACTGGTTACCTCGCTCGCTATGCCTCTACCTATCACCTCCACGCTAGTTACTGCGGGATCTACGAATTCTACGGCGTCCGTGTCATGCTGAGATCAATTTGTGTCGGGGGAAAGAGGGATTCCTATGCGCATTAGCTTTATGCTCTAGTTTATGAGACATTTGCACCACGGAATTGGCTCGTGTTCTCGGAATAATGCACTTTTGCTGCGCGCTTTCGCATTTCTGGTGGCGCTATGCGGCTTCTGGAACTGACTTTTGGCGGAGTTCTCGGGGATATTGTTGTTTTTGCTCTGTTTCTCCTTTTGGAGTGTCCCTGCGCCGTCTATTTGCTGTGGAGTGAGGTGGGAGCTGTTACTTGTGCGTTTGGGGGGAATTATTCTCTACTGCACACCCTTGGTGGCTCGGCGAACAATTCATCAATTTGGCATTTCTCTTGCGACGGCTTCGAAGGGCCTTATTTAAGGAAACGTCCCCTCGGCTTCAGCAGCTATTCTACATTTCTACTGGTGGAGCACGCCAAGGAATGATGCTCTTCCATCAGGGAAGCACCAAGCAATTATGTAAGGGAATGAGTCAGTTTTTTGCAGGCTTGGATTGGGAATGTTTGTTTCACTATTATCGTTTATTGGGTCTAGTCTTACATGTTCTATTGGCAGTTTTGATTCCTCTTGGTGACAATCCACAAATTAAAATGGCTTTACTTGCTGAGCATAGATCCATATTCTTTGCAGCGTCATTATTTCTTGCTTTGTCTTTGTTCCCGCTTTAATATTTTGTGGACCTTCTTCTCGATGCTTCCTTTCCAAAGCATAGGATGTGACAAACGAGTTTAGTTACATGAAGAATTTATGAAGGTGACTTTTAATTGACAGATGTTTCTGGATAATTATTCATTTCACGAGGCTTAAGTACTGTATTAAACATCACGGATACTTTCTATGACATACTGTTCATTTCTATGACATACTGTTCAATATGTATCCTGTAATGCTGCTGTGCATTGTTGGGTCTTCAAAAATTTACAGAGGTTACACTTACCTTGCTTAAAAAGTAATTATTAAAATTTCCTGTTTAGGTTGAGCCTTCTCCTACAACTGGTACTCTGAGCATGGCTGCAATTATGAGCAAGAGTGCAAATCCAGAGATACTACCTTCACCTAGGGATAAATCAGCTGGTAGTACATATGAAGATGGTGGCTCTCGAGATTTTGAATTCAAGCCTCATCTTAATTCATCTTCTCAATCAGTGGTATGGAGCTTTTCTTCAAATGAGTACTCCTGTTGTGTATTTCTTTAGTAGTGCGTATTGGACTTTGACACCTTAAGGTTTTCTATGTGACCTAGAAAAATGAATTTTATCTTATACAATGGCTGAAATTAATTTAGGGCTAGTTTGGTTTATTACCCTAGGGTAGCAAACCAAACACATCTTAAAACTTTTTCTCTACTAAAATTTTGGCACTACCCATATGCTTCTCTCTTATTGACACCAAACCACATTCTCCCCTCTCAACTCTTCCCTGCCAAAATTTGGTGGTGCCAAAACTTGCCCAATATTTGTCAGTTGTCACTACCAAATTTTGGCAGGGCACTAAACCAAACCAGTCCTTAATCATTTTGTTATAAATGTGCTTCTAACAATTTCCTTGTTGTGACCTATAATTGTCGAATCACTGAACCAGACCTCATTAATGTGCTGTATATTGCATCTATATTGCATTTAATTTAGCAAATACATCTGGGGTTCCAGCTCTTGAAATTCCTTTTTTTGCTAGGTTGTTTAGTTCGAAATAGAATCTCAGATGAATTGCAGAGCTCAATAGGAATCTATTAAATTCATTATTCATATTATTGTTTGTTGTAGCTGTTTTATTACTAGTCCATGGTTCGGTGTCTTGAAGTGTTAATGCCAAAATTGGAGTGGATATAGTTAGAAGTTTAAGTTTGAATAATTACATCAAGTTTATTGTTCAATTTGATTACAATAGGGTTCCACAACCTAAAAACAAGCTATTAATTGTGAAAGAAAAGAAAGATCTTTGATGAGGATAGGGTATGCTATACTAACATAATATTTACTTTCTAGGTGAGACTTGAGAAGTTGCTAGTCTAGTAGTCTGGTTACATATTTATAGAAGTTTGTGAAGGCAGAATATAAAGAATAACCTCAACTTCCTTGAAAAGAATCGAGAGGATTATTGTAGTGAGTTCTGTGGCTTTACAATAACTAATTCTAACATAGAAGTATGTTCATAAAATCCTCTTTCCTCCTGCATTGTTCTATTAGCTGAATTCCACATTTCTTATGCAGCTGCACCCAATGATTTCAAATCGTATAGTCGAGACTAGTCGTAGGGGTATCAACTAGTCGACTAATCGTGACTAGTTGTAGATTAGTCGTTGACTAGTCGCTAGTCGACAACAATAGTCGTCCAGGGGTTTTCTAGGACAATGTATATGACTAATTACACATTTTCTAGTGGAAATGGAAATGGATAACAATTACATCATCAGGACAGCAGCCAACAAGTGGCTTGGCTCGAGTTCATGACAAAAATAAGATCAGAAATGAAATAGCACAAGTCTATGGGTTCTAAAATAACTAAAACATCAATAGTTGAACACAATCAGCCACTAAGGCCCTGTTTGTTTCAGCTTGGGATTGTAGTAATCCAGCTTATAGAAAAAAAGCTGAATTGCATCAGCTTATTGGATTGTTATAATCTGCATTTTGGATTATAATAAGCTGGCATAATAAACTGACCTGTTTGTTTCAGCTTATAAAAATAAGCTAGATTACTATAATCTCAAACTGAAACAAACGGGCCCTAAATAAGTAAATTATCATCCAATTGGAAGCCCCTTCCATCTCCATCTCCATCTCAACCTTCATCCTCCACCTCTATTGCTTCATCAGATTGTTGTGGCTGCATTTGTGCTTCATCTTCCTTATATTGGGCTGGGCTGGGCCAAATCAAAGGCCTTATATTAGTCGGGCGTCGGCCACGACTAATTTGGCCGACTAATCACAATTAGTCGTCTGATTAGCAAACTAGTCGAACCAGTCATATCGAGAGAGCTGATTGGTAGACAAGTTACGATAAGGCCGACTTGAAAACACTGGCTGCATCATAAGTACACTGTACACATAAGTGCCTTGTAACGATAATTTAAAAAAAAACTTCAGTACACATTTAGTGTGATCCATCTATGCCTTGTCATCTTTTATCTTTTATATTTTCTGAAACTGTGTCACCTTTTTTCCTAGATTTGTTGTCTCTCGTACTATTTACTTTTTCATTGTATGATTTTTGTGGTGCTTGCGTTTTGTACTGCAGGCTCCTGCTATCAATGATCCCAAAAACCATGAACCTTCTATGCAAAATGAAAGTCTAAATTCTGCCCCAACGACTAGCAATATGATGATTGACAATATGCCTCTCTGTTCTCGTGAGTCAACTCTCACAGTTAATGTTTCAAGTGCCCTGAACCAACCTGTTGGAATGGTTGGTTTGACTGACAGCTTGCCTGCTGAAGCTGGTACATCTGAGTTGCATCAGATGAATAGCTCTGGGAATGCTATGCAGGAGACACAGTCCGATAATGTAGCTGAAAAATCTGCAGAGGATGGATATAACTGGCGCAAATATGGGCAGAAACATGTTAAAGGAAGTGAGAACCCGAGAAGTTATTACAAGTGCACACATCCTAACTGTGAAGTAAAAAAGCTATTGGAGCGTTCGCTTGACGGTCAGATTACTGAAGTGGTTTATAAAGGGCGTCACAATCACCCTAAACCTCAGCCTAATCGGAGGTTATCTGGTGGTGCAGTTCCTCCAATCCAGGGTGAAGAAAGATATGATGGTGTGACAACTACCGAAGGTGAGGAGTTTATCCTTTGTTTAACAAATCGATGCTGGGTTCCTCCTGTTTGGCAGCTTGGTCTCCTACTTCTTGGATCTGATTTTGGATATTGGATAATACTGACATACATGCCTTAATCTGTAGCATCTATTTTCCTTTTTTTGTGAATTCTCTTGCTATTAATATTGTTTCAAAAAAATGAGCTTCTTACTGCTTTCCATGAATTTGTTACAGAATTATAATTCAGATTTCTGCAGATTTTTGACAAGCAATGATTTAATGTACAAAACACGATATGATAAGAGTTTCTCTAAGTTGTATTTGCACATCATCTCAGATATTTTTGCAGTCCATACAACAAAGAAAAAATTGTGGTAAAAATGTTTTTTTGAATGTGTTTGTGATGTCCTTTTATGGGATTCTTAAGAGTTTGCTGTTTATATGCAGACAAGTCTTCAAATGTTCTTGCCAACATTGGTAATCACGTACATTCAGCTGGTATGGTTGAGCCTGTTCCAGGGTCAGCTAGTGATGATGACATTGATACTGGAGGTGGAAGACCCTACCCTGGGGATGATGCTACTGAGGATGATGATTTAGAATCGAAACGAAGGTGCACATCATTTTAACTGGGTACACACTAAAGAATCACCATGTAAAGTGCTGAATGTGTTGTTTACAACTGCTGAAACAGGAAAATGGAATCTGCTGCTATTGATGCTGCTTTGATGGGTAAACCTAACCGTGAGCCTCGTGTTGTTGTACAAACTGTTAGTGAGGTTGACATCTTGGATGATGGGTATCGCTGGCGCAAGTATGGCCAGAAAGTAGTTAAAGGAAACCCCAATCCACGGTCAGTTCTTATCTTCATTAATTACTTCTAGTAAATTTTCTCCTTTTTGTCTAACATATGAACATATGTTTAACAGTGACAATAAAATGCTTAACAATCTTCTGGCCATGTTATTTAAATCATAAAGTATGAAAAATTTGCATTGTACATATTTTGTAATGCATATGTTGTAATACTGCTGCAGAGGAAGGCTGTAGTGGCCAATTGGTAATTGGTCCTTCTCTTAAGGCTCTAATATTTCCTTAACAACTACAATTGTTCAATATAACTTATAACCTCATAGTTCTCATCACTTTCTGAATGGGTGGATGTGTCCATACATATTTAGACAAGCTGTAACTTGAATTCGATTATTATTGGGGATGGCAAATGTTAGGTCCACTTGTATATTCATTTTAGTTCATGATTGCAGGAGTTACTACAAGTGCACAAACACAGGATGCCCAGTCAGGAAGCATGTTGAGAGAGCATCACATGATCCTAAATCAGTCATAACAACATATGAAGGAAAACATAACCATGAAGTCCCTGCTTCCAGGAATGCAAGCCATGAAATGTCTACTCCCCCCATGAAGACTGTTCATCCAATTAACAACACTATGCCTGGCCTTGGTGGCATGATGAGAGCATGTGACTCCAGGACCTTTGTGAACCAATATTCTCAAGCAGCCCAAAGTGACACTATCAGCCTTGATCTTGGTGTCGGAATCAGTCCGAACCACAGCGAGGCCACAAACCAAATGCCCCTGTCAGTTCCTGATCAAATGCAGTACCAAATGCAACCCATGGCTTCTGTGTACAGTAACATGGGACTTCCAGCAATGCCAGTGCCAACTATGCCTGGAAACGCAGCTAGTAGTATATATGGTTCCAGAGAAGAAAAGGCTAGTGATGGCTTTACTTTCAAAGCCACACCGATGGACCACTCAACTAACCTGTGCTACAGTAACGCTGGCAATTTAGTCATGGGTCCGTGAGACTCTCTACTAATGCTTATAGCTCCAAGAATCATATACTACCAATGCTTTCGTGTTGACAAATCTCTTCAGAAAGAAGCTCAGTTGTCTATCATTTACACCTCATCAGTTGGACCGGAGGTAAGATCTGTACCTATGGGTGGCATCCAATACACATGGGTCTTCTGGAGCGGGAAAGGCCTTGTTGTATACTTGTATGTGGCAGTGGCCCTACATTCGTTGTACAGTGAACCCGTCAAGATTAATTAGATTATGAGAATTCCGTTTTTCTTAACTATCTTAACTGGAATGTCGATAGAACATCGATTATGGTCGGTTTGGCTGTGTGAACTTCTCTAATCCTCTTTTGTGTCAAAGCTTTGTATCTCCCTGCATATGTACAATGTCGTCGGCACTAAGATATGCATATGTGATACCTGTGTCATTTACGAGTGGTCGGTCAGTTGTTGGAGTCGTACCGATGTAGAAACGGATGTATGCACTTCCTACATTTTCAACCATGCTTGCCAGCATTCCGAAAGATCTAAGCTTATGGTTGATGATAATTCTGATCGAGATTAGAGGGCACAACATCAAGACAAGGCATGTGAAAAAAAACTTAACATATACTCGTACTACACCTCATCAGCATTTTCAAGTTTGACCCTAAACGCTACGACTGCCATTACAACACACGCCAACACCAGGTTATAGCTATCCTTCTCCATAGTCCATGCCAGTATTGGTGGTGATTACCGTACCTTCCTAAAGTCCAAAGCAAAACATACACATCCGACTCGGCTACGAACCACTAGGTTACAAGGGGAGTTTATCGTCAGAGCTAGTGCCACGCCGACGAGACCACCAGGGGCCTGTTCTTCCACCCGAGGTAGAGCGCCCCGTCCCTCTCGGCGAGTTGGTAGTTGTCCGAGTAGGTCTGCAGCAGAGTCTTGATGGTGGCGTTCACCAGCGAGCTGAGCGGGGACGGCCTGAAGCCGGCCATGGTGAGGCGCGCCCTCCACTTGCCGAAGAGCTCGTACCGCTCCATCCTCTCCTCCCCCTCGCAGGCGATGAGGTTGACGATCTCCCTCGCTAGGCAGTGCTGCTCCATGTTGATCCTCTCCTTGTCGTTCCTCGGCAGCGTCAGGTCGATGGACTCGAAGATGGCGGTGTAGTAGTCGAGCGTCTCCGCGAACCTCTGCAGGAATGGGGCTGTGTTCGTGTTGGACTCCAGCTCTACCAGGGTGAGCACCTTCGGCGACAGGCCCTTCACCATCCTCAGGATGCGGTCGCGGTGGTTCGCCGTGCCCACCGTCTCGTCTGGAATGTGGTGCAGCTCCATGGTGAAGTTCACCGCGACGGCTTCACCGGGGATGACTCCGAGATGCACCTCTTCCACCTCGCTGCTGGAGATATAAACTGGGTGGAATTCAAAGGGCACCTTGCAAAGGCCAGCGATGTGTGACAGCCTCCTTCCGACCAGCTCCAGCCCGCCTCCTCGTGCGTAAGCTGACACTGAGTCATCAATGCCTGTGATCCTCACAGTTGGAGGTCCACCAGGCCTGGCTGCAAGGGCCTGGAGGAGAGATATCCACTGAGCTCCTTGAGATATATGGAAGTCGATGATATGAATCATGTCTTCTCCCTTGACAGCCTCCGCAATTGCGCCGTTTGCCGACATATAGCCAAACTTGAAGTAGGGGCAGGCCTCATACAGGAAGTGCATGTAGGACAGGAGATCAGAGCTCTTTGGCTCCTTGCACTTCAAAGCTTTGTAGATTGAATTGCCAGAGGAGGCAAGCCTGGCAACAAGCCCTTCTACCATGTAGGCTCCCAGCCTCTCCAGTGGTTCACCAGATACTGAAACCATTTTCCTTAGCTCTGGAATAATCAGATCAATCGCGAAACTGTTCTTCTCTTCAACAGCTCTAGCACAAGCAATCAGTAGCTCTTTCAAGTTGCCTCTGGGAATGCCCATCATACGCACCCACTTCTCTGGGTCCAAGGAAAGCTGGTTTGCCACAGAGCTCTCAAGGCTGTTGATTATCTCTGTGTCAGGCCCAAGCATGACAGCCTCAAGATCCTTCAGCTTTTGCTTCAGATCATGAGGATCCTCAGTGACACACGACGCGCTTATGGGAGATCCATTTGTGGAGTCAGAGTGGCTGTCTTCCTGGGAAGCAGGGCTGCCGCTCCTGGTGGTGAAACTATTACCGGAGGGAGAATCATGTCTCATACAACCAGCAGCAGCAGAAGAGTCCAATGTGTACTGGTTAGGAGTAGCCTGGTTTTCAGAAGCAGCATCCGGTGAATGGGACTTTAGGCTATAATGATGCGGCAGTACAACGTGGGCGTCTGAAGGTGCCCTATATGGGTGGCGAGGGTGCAGTGGACTATCAGAATATTGGAACTGCTGCTTCAGGTTCTGGCTCGGTATATTGCTAAAGGGATGAATCATTCGGGAAGTTGGAGTATCATCCATTCTGGTTCAGTAGAAAGACTGACAAACTAATCACTGCATATTATCAGTTGCCTCTTGTATGACAAGGAGATCCCAGGAAAGGATTAATTGGAAGGAATACTTTGTAGTTTGTTGTTGATGTCTTGAAATCTCTAGCCCTCCAGTAAAATTCCAGAAATCCAGAAGGACCAAAACCTGCAACAAACCAGTAGGGTGTCAGAGCAGAAACATTCAGAGTTACCAACTCAAGTAAATCTTCAACAATTGAAGCTTTTATTTCTAAAAATATCAGAACCAAACATAGCCCAGTAGCTGAAATAGATTTGCTGATGTAGTTTCATAAAGAAAGCACCCCAATGAATTCACAACCATTCAACTGAGAAATCCACCATTTCTATTTAGTACATGACAAATGGCAAATGCTTCTCAAACCTCAGATAGTGGAGATGATCTACTGTATCTATGAAAGAAAATCCTCTGCAAACTATACCCAAAATCATAAGTGGAGAAAGCATGCATGCCAGAGTGACCTAACTACACGCTGGACTATGGCAACCAAACCTGGGACCAAATATATCACACGCATTCTTTTCTGCTGAAGAACACTAATATGAACACAAAGCTTGTAAACAAGCAGTCAAGCATCATTATACAGTGCAAGGCGTGATTCCGCCGACAAAAGATGGAACGAAACAAAACAAGAAATTGGCTTATGCAACCCCCGTCCACCGACTGCTTGGCATCCTGGTCCTGCCGACAAGTGAACCAAGGAGCATGTCGTAACGCTGACCAAAGAAAAACGTCATGACTGATACCGTACACCCATCGTACACCAAACCCAGGGCAGTAGACGACGAACGAGTATAAAATCCTGCCCCATAATTTCCTACAGCAAACCGCTGCACAGGCAGTTTGACCCTTTGACTCGCCGACCCAGCGCAAGATGAACACCCTACTAAAAAATTCGCACAAAGTCAGCAGTCAAAAGCTTCGACTAGATCTGCCTTGCTGCAGCTACCCACTCGTGCGCTCCTAAGACGCGGTCTCCGTGAAAAATCTCTCCGTAAATCCACGCACAAATCACAAGGAGCTAGCTACCACACGTGCCCCTAAATTCCTTACTCCCCTCCCCTGTATGGTCGCGAATTTGCAAACGCAGGGACACGAGCAGTAACACGACGAAATGAGCAAACGGTGCGCACAGACCACTGCTGGTCACGGACGAACATAAAAAAAATCCCCAAGCGAGCTACTGGGACTCGAATCAAGCGAGTTCTCTTCTCACAGCAGCCTCGCATAGTCGCATGTCGCATCCACCCCGACCCAGGCGCTGACAACATGCAAAACCAGGCCAAACATACAACCGGCTGCTACCGAGGAGGCAGGGAAGAAGGAAGCGCATACCTCTCCTCCCGCTCTCCGTTCTCCGGCTAGTCCCCCACCCCCAGGCCGGATCTCACCGCCGCGTGGGAGGAGCCGTGCGCCGCCCCGCGCTAACACCGGCGGCTGGGAGGAGGAAGAGGCCGGCGCGGATGAAGCAGGCGGTGGCCGTGGACGCCGCCGTGAGGGGTGGGGGGGTGTCCGGGTGTTTCCGGCGAGGGGAGCTGGGGCCTGGGGGAATTTCGGGTGGGCGCGGCTATTTCTACCCGCGCGCTGGTCGCTGCGACGCTGCCCGTGCGCGTCGTCCGCGGTTTATCGTGAGGCACGGGGGGTGGGCCCCATCGCGCTCCTGTGTTCAAACGGGGTGGGCCCCGCGGGGGACCAGGAGATATCTCGAGTGTCCTGTCGACCTGTCCAGCTAACCAACCACTCAGATCATCATCAACGGCTTCTCATGCTACCGCCGTTCGAAAAAGTATTTATGTGCGTAAAAAAGACTTTACTTCACTTTTAGTACTTAATTTTATCCCAAAAATGATTTTTATTTTTTAATTTTATTCTAAGAAGATTTTATTTATACCTTCTTAGTTATTTCTGTTTGCAAATTAAGAAACTTTATCTTTTTAATATTTTTATCCTTAATTTATTATATTTTAGAAAACATGATATATTTCTCTGTGATATTAATATTATTTATTTGACAAAGACAAAGGAAATAGTTGAGAAGTCTAAAAAAACTTATACAAGTAATGGGAGCTAATAGTTGCTTGTACTGTGCTGATGATTAGTTCCGTCAAAGTTGTGCATATAATTAAGTCGTTTATTTAAAATGGGTTTAGCGGTAATTAGCGCTCTTTAATTAGAAAACGGCCACCAATTGACTCTCGCTGTTTATCCATGTAAAAGAAAAATTAATTAGGATGCATACTTTGGAAGGTGACACTTACCTTTAAGAGAAGTAAAAGAAACATTGCCATAAAAAATTTCGCTAAATTGTTGTTTTTAAATTTTTTTTACCAGTCAGATAATGAAATGTTTCCTCCGATAATTTCCAATCGTTCAATATTTTGACAGAAGTATTTATACGCCCAGCTCGGCCATCAAAATCACCAGCTTGCTAGTTGCTGCTGCTGATTTTCCTTGCCAGTGTTAGTGCCGTTAATGTTTTACTACTATGTACTCCAAGTTTATTTAAAATGGGGTTAGAAATAATCACCCCTCATTAATTAGAAAATGAAAACCAAGTGACAATAGCCGAGAGGTTAGGATACATCTTAGGAAGATGAATTAGAGCATCTCTAACAATACTTTTATCTAGCTCACTAAAATAAAATTTACGTGTTTCGAGAAAAATAACACTGCAACAATATTTCTAAATGATTCCCTATCCTAATGATTCCCTAAATTATCTCTCATTTCTCTCAAAAGCAGGAACCCTTTTTAATCCCCTTTAGAATATAGGAATTAAAATTATAGGAATACTAATGCTAACTGGTTGATTTTTAGGGATTAACAAAGTTTAGGATGATAAAAGCAGGAACCCCTTTTTAATCCCTTTTAGAGTATATGAATTAAAATTATAGGGATACTAATGCTAACTGGTTGATTTTTAGGGATTAACAAAGTTTAGGATGATTCCTATATAAGATTTAAGAGAATAAAAGATAGCAATTATCTTGAAGATGCTCTACATCTGATCTCCAACAATTTCGAATGTTTTAATATTTGGAATGAAATATTTATATCTCGATGAGTAAAACTCCACGTGGGATGTAAATTATGTGAGAGTTGGCGTCTGGAACAGGGAACCATGGTTCGTTTTATGACAAAACTGCGATGCGAAAATCATGCCATGTTCGTCGATGATAGGATATTGTTTAGTACTTTAATACAAGCAAATATCGTTCTCGTGCAACTGTGGTAGAAAACACATGTTTGGATTGAATTTTTCCTCGGACCAGCTATGGTCAATGGTCCTTTCTAGAAGTGTTCTTCGGTTAAGATTCACGCGGTGCGTGAGCTCATGACTGACCTGTCTGCGAGGTATCGTATACTCATTCCATCCTTAAATACGGAGTATATTACTTTTTAGAATTTAAAATTTATTCAAATCTAGTAATTTAGTACGCGTAGAAAGTTATTTTTATCTATAAAATACTTATAGTATCTTATTCTTAGACATTATTACTTATTACTCTACTTAACTACTCCTGAGTCTAGCTCACCCACCCAAAATATATATTATATTCTTTTTTACATCTTCTTAATATATGTATGTCTAAGGTTAAAGATTATTATATTATAGGATAGATATACTATTGTTTAGCTTATACTACAGGCGAAAAAGTACAGTGTCGATCTCTTTTTTCCTTTACGTTCGGTGCGTATGTCGACGATAGGAATTTAGAATCAAGTTGAAGCTCACAATACGGAGGATTGCATCAACTTTTTT
>KE373165.1:182881-194223 GCA_000418225.1 Zizania latifolia | reverse complement strand
CGCCGGGACGAGCCGCTCGCGCATCTCTTCGCCGACGACGGCGACCTTGCTCCTCCTCCAGCGCAGCATCATCGCGCGCGCGACGAGCCGACGACGACGACGTGCGCCGGCGAAACTATATATGTTAGGCTAGCACTACGTGTGGCCGCTAGACGAGCGGGTGTAATGGTGCACATATATAGGTGGGCATTCGGATGTAAGTGCGTGAGACGGTGACGTCAGGGACGGAGGCTATACCGGAAAATTCTGAAACTACGTACCAAACTTTATATATGATATTATTTACGATAAGACTATACTTAAAAAGGTATGTCATATTTACAATGGACGCATTTGGTTGGTTGCATGCTGATCTTATCATATTTATGTTTAGCTAAACTAAACTAACTCGAACTAATCAATACATAACCTTAAAAACTTATCAAATTTAAATAGAATTCTAAAGATAAGACTAGAGGTTTCTTTGGAACTAACTATCCGCTTACCTAATAATCAGAAATAAGTTGTAATCCTAATTATTTTAAACTAATCGAAAAACAATCGTCTTAGGCTTGCGTGCGTGCAATGGCCGGTCAACGTGAATGGGAGTAGGAATTAATGTCACCTGATGGAGACGGCGCACTAGCCTAGCACATCACATCTCATCCAATTCTTGACCCGTTTTTCGAACGCCTCGGACTGGTTCGGCCCGACCTGCAGATCGAGCCCAACTGGCGCAGAAAACGTTGACATGGCTCGTCGGCTCGCCAGGTCAGCTGCCAGCAGCCAGCCATCTGCTAATTAAGTTGCTGCTTGCTAGTTGCTACTTGCTAGCTAGGTACGTGTTGCCGACTTATTACCACCACGTACATGAACGTGACAGAGTTCATACACCTTTTTTTTTTTTTTTGTCCTTACGCAAGAAACAAGACAAAACATTCTCTGACTTGGTGCAGATCATGTGCTAGCTATGTGAAACTAACGCCCCGGCTGTTTAGTCCGTAATCCATCTGGATTATCGCGTGGCACGTTTTTCAAGATACCGAGCTGGAATCCTTAATTATTTAGGTTTTTTATAGCAAGAAATCATTAATTAGTGTACATATTTTTTATTTTGTACATATTAAATATAGTCGTGTTAAGAGCAGTCTTGATTCTGCTGACTAGGATGGTTTCTTAGCATTAATTATATTGTCATGTCAGCCAAAATCTGATATGGCAAAAGATTTATTGATATGAGAGAGAAACATTGTTTCATATATAAACCAGCTCTATATGATACCTAATGAAGCAAAGAAGAGAATTAAGAGAAAAATAGGTGATTATCTATAAATTTATTTTAAAAAAACTATCTACCGAAAAGTAGTATATGTGAGTGATGTGTAAAGAAAAAAAGAGTAAGACACCATCTATAGATATTATGGTTGGAACCATCCTAATAGTTAGTCCGTAATAAGTTTACATTCGTACAAACATATGAGACCTAAAAATATCATCCAAAAACTTTAAGACTGACGAGAAAAATAAAACGAGAGCGAGCATAATTTTATAAAAAAATTATGTAGAAAATATATAATTTTTTTCTTAAAGTGGTATATCAATTTATTTAAAATTAAACGTGTTCGTCTTAACCCTCAAACTACCCCGTATTTAGTTAAAAAAATGTGATTATCTACCCTATGATATCTACCCTTACCTTCAAATTCTCCCTGAGAATGAAGGACAGAGACGCATAGCAAGAAATCAAACTCTGGAACAAATCCCATTATATTTTACCAAGTTGCATGTATAAATACATCCTCTTTGTGTAAAGTGACGTGGCACGTGCGGATCGACGCAAAAACGTGGTCCAGGCACGTAACGTAAAAACGTAAAAAATTACAATAAGCGGAGAAAAGCCTACGAGCATGAGGAAAATTGGCTTTTATTTTGTTCGTAAAGGCAAATGAAGAACCGATTCTCGTAAAAAGGAGTCAATTGAAAAGAGATCGAAGCCGATTTCGAAGAAAAAAACACGTGCCTCCAGAACCCAGCATTAATCAATCGGCCAAGTAAGTACGTTTCAGTGGGCGCCGCGATTAATTAATTCAATCAAATTTTGTTTAACGTTTGACAAGTTAAACTTAACCCAAAGTGTCAAATCAACTCACACCAATCGACTGCAAGTACTCTTCAATTTTACTTGCTTCCTATGTAAAAAAACCTTTTCTAACTCTTCTACTTTATCTTACAAACTTTATTAGTACTTTCTTATCTAATCTCAATTCACAAATTAATAAGTTTTGTTTTTCAATATTTTTTTCTACTTACTATGTCCCATAATATTGTAACTTAAGATCAAATTTGATTTTTTTTATCCAGATTCGTTATATTATGAAAAGTCAAATCCAATCCTAAATTACAATATTAGGAAACGACGGTACTGTTACTTTATAATAATATTTTTATTAATAAAAGATATCTTGCTGTTAAATTTATAAGTACTAATTAGGGAGCATCTTTTATGTCTAACTGGCCGCATCAGCATCGACTAATGGGCACGAGCTACGTGAGAACAGGCGAGTATATATATATAGCAGCCAAATTAATGGAGATGGATTTGGGGTCCAAACTTTGAAATCGTTGTCAGGCCAAAATAATTGACTTTGACTGTATAGCTGAAAGGATTGACACCATGATCTCTCTTCAGGTATGGGCGATACTTGGTAATCCTGTGGAATGATTAGATAGGATGTACAGTACTAGTATACCAGGAGTACATGTCTACAGCTAGCAGAGTTTATTGAGCCGGAAGATTCAATCATATGACAGTACTTAAAAAATAAAATAAGTTGTTTCGATTATTTGTCATCCTAATCTATAACTATAGATTTAAATGATTATACATGCTATTTATAAAAGTGTTAAATAATTAAACTATAGGAGCTTGTCAGAATTAAACAACGCTATCCGGCCAGTCTCCCTCTATATATGTTGCTTATGTATAAAAATAGATAGGTAAAATGGTAAAAAGGATTAATAGGCTATCAAAAATACGAATCCAATCCACTAAAAACTTACATCACACCAATCCACTATTATTAATCTTTATTTTTTATGAAGCAAACAGTGCTTCGTTAAGTATGTAACGCATCTCAAAATTTTTGTGTCAGCCACTAGGAAGTAAAATCCGCCTCTACAAGCTGGAAGAAAAACAGGACCTCGCTTTTTGCACAGTTTTGTAGTGTTTTGGATTTCGAATTGTGTCATATGTGCAAGCTGCATGTACTGAACGTGCAGTTTGGATTGTACAGTACGTCCATGATGGAATGTCACAATTGTCTCAAAATTACACAGTTGCAAATTAATTAACACTTCGTCCAACTGCCCAAGGGTTATTGTGTTAACCTCGCGAGCTAGCGTACTAACGTCCGCGCCGCCACCGCCTGCACGGAGCTAGCCCCGGCGCGCGGCGTCCGCCTCGACGGCTTGCCGGAACTCGTCGGCGGTGCAGGGGACGCAGGGGACGCGGAGCACACCCTTCTGGTCATCGTACCCGAACTCCCTCGTCGCCTTCTCCAGCAGCGCCCGCACCTCCGCCACCACTGCACCCGCTCCCCTCCGCCGCCGCCCCCGGCCAGCATCATCAGCGCCACGCACCCCCTCGGCACGCCCGCCTTCTCGTCGTCGTTGTTCCTCCTCCAGCCCATCATGACGAGAACGAGAGTAGCGTAGCCAGCTAGAGCAAGATGCATGGATCGAATGCTGAGGACGATGATGAAGTCTATACACGTGCGGTCGCTTGATGATTTGGTGTGTGTGTGTATAGATCTGACGAGTGAGTGTACATGCATGTGTGCAGTGTGGTCAACGTGTAGGGCTATATCCGGCCAGCTGATCGCGACGGGCTCACTGGGTTGACCTCCAGTCCACGTTGCACACTTGCATCCATCTCGTTCTCATCCGGACCAACCGAACAATAGATGTTTACTGTAACTCAAACGCCGACTTACAGATGCGAATGGGTTGGTCCAGATAAGCATTAGGACTAAGCTAACTATCGTTAACTAATCATTTAGTTTTTTAAAAACATACTAATCGGATGAAAATGAACTGATCAGAGCTAGACCAAACCCAATTGTCATGCTAGTTCATTTTACAATTAATTTGTATAAAGGTGGATCCAATGTGTAGAGGACGCCCGTCCTAGGACATCAATGTCTTACCAATTAGTCCGAGAATACATCTCTAATTTAGTATTGATGATAGTGATCTAATCTGTCTGTCTAATTTAGTATTGATGATAGTGATCTAATCTGCCTGTCTGATGATCTTAATACTTCACTAAAAGTCTTAATTATTAGTTAGCAAATTTACATTGACACCTGGATCTACAATTCTACATACATCCTGATTTTGTACATAATTTAAGCTATAAATTAAGAAGATGACGAGTTTTCAGTGGAATTCTAGACACAGAAAATTAAGGTTGACATGGGCCAATATTCAGGGCAGCCAGAGAGTAGCTGCGAGCTACTTCCTCTATTGAAAAAAAAACCTTTTTACAATTTTTTAGACATATTAGTTACTTAAAAATATTTAGGTGACTTTTATTAACGTTGTTATATCTAATTTGTAGAAAAAGTAATTGGTTAGTGTCACTTGCTTAGCTCGAATATATTAATTGTGCACGCATCCCACAGAAGGAAACAAGCTAAAATTTAGAAGCGCTGGTTCTGACTTTGTTCAGATTACGACGTTACGTTGATCGGCACCTTACGGTCCCGTGCTGAAGCAATGGTTGGCCCAGATCGACCATGGAACCAAATGATCCTACTTCAGAAAAAGCCCACCATATTTTACTAGCAACATGCAAACATAAACATTCTCGATCGATCGACATTAATTCGATATATCTCCATGGATAAATCTCCGTTTTACCATCGCAACAGAAGTCATCTACCTCCTTGATTGTGCACAAGAAATAAGACCCCTCAATCCAGACGAACAAGAACTGCTTGGCACACTTTTTTTTTTTTTTTGGAATGGCGATGGAGCGCCAATTGAATTTATTAAGGAGGAGCTTAGAAAGATACAAGAGATAGAAATAGAACAATAAATAAAATTGATAACGGAAGGGAGAAACTAGCCTATGTAAGGCTTAGCTCACAACTCCCTCCATAGAGAAAAACAACTGTTTAAGTAGTGCACTCCTGCTTGGCACTCTGGAAAATCTGTTATTAGGCCTAGCCTCCATTCAAAAGATCAGGATGCGGCAACGGTCCAGACTGTTGTGGCTTCGCAGTGGTGATGCAAACACGAAATATTTCAAGCTAAAAATGAACAGCAGGCGCTCAAGAAACTTCATTCCAGTTCTAGAACAAAATGGCTTGGTCTATGCTGATCATTGCACAAAAGCGAATATTCTCAGGGACTTCTTTATCTCCTCCTTAGGAAATCCCAAACCCATCTGCAAGCTGGCCTGGGACAGATTGTATCCTGCCCCTTCGAATCTTGAGCATTTAGACCAAGCGGTAACTATCGACGAGCTTCACAAAACTATCCTAGATTTACCTCGGGACAAAGCTCCAGGTCTGGATGGTTTCATTGGTAGTTTCTACAAAGACCGTTGGCCAATCATCAAGCTTGATTTATTTGAAGCAATGCAGCATTTCTTTGAATCAGGATCGCAATTCTTTCAGCTTCTGAATTCAGCACATATTGCCCTCTTGCCAAAAAATGCAAACCCGACGTCGTCGCCAAAAAACTTCCGGCCAATTAGCATGATGCATAGTTTTGCTAAAATTCTTACAAAGCTTTTGGCAAATAGACTTGCTCCCCTCCTACCAACTCTCATCGACACCAACCAAAGTGCTTTTGTCAAAAAGAGGGCGCTCCACGACAATTTCTTGCTGGTACAAGGAACTCTAAAGCTTTTCGAGCGAAAGAAAATTCCATCGTGGTTCATCAAGCTAGATATTGCGAAAGCTTTTGACTCGATGAACTGGCTATATCTGCTTGAACTTCTAAAATCCCGAGGTTTTGGTAGCCGTTGGAGGAATTGGATCTCTTAGATTTTTCTAAACTCTTTCTCGGCTATTATTCTAAATGACATTCCACGAGAATTTTTTTCACCATGGCCAAGGAGCTAGGCAAGGTGACCCCCTCTCACCCATGCTATTCCTTTTTGCAATTGATCCGCTAAACAAACTCTTCGATTTGGTAGAAAGACAAAACCTTTTGAGCACTCTTGACCGATCAATTTTGACAACCCGGACATCTTTCTATGCTGATGATGTTGGGCTGTTCATCAAGAATTGTCCTAATCAATTCCTTTGCCTGAAAATCATCCTGGACACTTTTAGTAGAGCCTAAGGTTTATGCATAAACTATGAAAAACAGAACATTTTTCCATAAATGATGTTGCCGGTAATTTTCAGCAGATTACTCATATTTTTCCTGGCAAATTAGCTGCATTCCCTTGCAGATATCTGGGGCTCCCCCTGCATCATGGAAAAACCAGGAAAATCGACATCCAACCATTACTTGACAAAACGGCCTCCAAACTTGCTTCTTGGAAGGGTAGACTCATGAGCAAAGCAGGCAAGGAAGTCTTAATCAAATCCATCCTTTCAGCCCTACTAATCTTCCATCTCATAGTTTTTCATGAAAATAAATGGTTGATCAAATGTATAGATAAGCTTCGAAGAGAATTTCTTTGGACAGGACACAACTCAGACCATTCTACCAGAGGCATCTGCCTAGTTGGCTGGTCGACAACTTGTAGACCCAAAAAATTTGGAGGCTTGGGAATCCTAGACCTTTCAAAAATGAGCGGAGCTTTGCGTTTACGATGGTTTTGGTTTAGCTGGAAGGACTGAAATAGACCTTGGATCAGCCTCAATCTACCTTGCAATCAACTAGATGTCAACCTCTTTAGAGCCTCTGCCATTGTTACTCTGGAAAATGGTGAGACAACCAAGTTCTGGCATGATAATTGGCTGAAACCTTCACCTCTCAAAGCAATTGCTCCAGACCTTTTTGCTTAAGCACTCGAAAAGATCAAACAGTACATCAAGCTCTTCACAACAACGACTGGATTAATCGAATCACTAGGCTTAATACCGAACAACAGTTACAACAATACCTACTCATAGCAGCTTTAGTTGGTCCCACCATTCTTCAAACCAACATTCCAGATGACATTTCTTGGAAATGGTCTAGTTCCAGAGCATACTCCGCGCAATCAGCATATGAGCTACAATTCATTGGCTCTACTATTCCTGAGATCGTTTCAGAGCTTTGGAAAGCCCAAGCGGAGCCAAAATACAAATTCTTCGTTTGGACCCTGCTGAAACAAAAAATCTTAATAGCTAACAACCTCATAAAAGATGGCCTTGTAATCCTCTTTGCAGCTTATGCTCGGTTGAGCCTAAAACTCCAGAACACCTAGCCAATCAATGCACCTTCACTAAGCATGTTTGGGCTTAAGTCCTGTCTAGGTATCTCTCGCTTTCTTTTAAAAAAAAAGTAAAGCGAATGCATACATACACATGCAGATATATTCGATGCAATGCCACAGAACACGAGTTCCCAAATCCTGAGGCGACATGTTCTACCAGATTTGGATCTTGGTGATCAGTTCGTCCACCGGATTCAATAAAAAATCTCTCGAATGTTAGTAAAAGGAAAATTTTATGGTACCCCAAATAAATATGGACCATTTATTCTATATCATCTAACGGTTAAGATTTGAATTAGGTGACCTATTCTCCTGAAGGTAATAAGTCACCTCTTCTTTCTTTAAAAGAGAATATCAGCGTGCATGCAGAATCATCTCTTTCCATTCGGTTTGAAATCACACGCGTGGATGATATCCTTCCGTTTTTGCGAATAAAAAATCAGACAAACACGCAGTGAGAAGTTATTAGAGTAAAATCAGGCGCATGCATGTAGTTGATATACTTCCGTTTTGTTGTTTTCAGACAAACTGAATCAGCCAATTGCAACAAGCCATACAAAACTGTAATAAAAAAAGGGGACTGCAGGGAGGGGGACGGCGGGAGAGACAACAATGGGGATGGCGGGAGAGAGATCAGTTGGGGACGGCGCGTGCGGGAGGAAGAACAGACCTCCGACGGGGACAACGCGTGCGGGAGGAAGAACAGACCTCCGGCAGGGACGGCGCGTGCGGGCGAAGAAGAGACTGCGGGAGAAAGAGGAGCAGTGCAATGCGGGAGAAAGAGGAGCAGTGCAATGCGGGAGAAACAGAAACAAGCGTAAAGTCCGGAAGAGAAGACGGAGATCACGGAAAAGTGACCGGAGCTAGCCGGTTAAGCCAAAAACTATTATTAATTAATTCAGAAAATTAAAAATAATCAAGGGTCAGGATTACTCAGGGTATTACCTTCTTCTTGTGAGGTTATTGCTGCACCGTAAAAGGTCCCTAGTAAAATATGTCCAGTATTTCAACTGTAGAACACAAGATATATATCCAGATAGATCACCGGCCGTTTCATAAAGGCAAAACAAGAATCGATTCAATCTATTGATCAAAAGACATCACCTGATAGATCGACGACGAAAGCGATTGAGAGAACTAAACACAATTAATCAACCGAGTAATTAATACATGTGTATATATATACATATATATTGATGTCTCGTGCGTGCACGTAAGTGAGTGCTCTCTTTAAATTTTGTACTAAAATATAGTCAATTTTCTTCGTACTCTCTTATCTCAAACAGCCACAGTAATTTCTTGTTTGATTTCTTAGACTGCTTCCTCACCTTAACTACTTCCTTGCTCATTTAGTTTTGCACAGTTTCTTAATCCTCGCAAAAAAACTCCAAAAATACATATATTTTTGAAAGGATAGAGTAAAAATTTAGTGTTGGAGATAGAAATAGGAACAAATGTCATATCGGAGCAACCAGCTGAAATGAAATGAACTGGCAGCTAGCAGCCAGCAGCAGCTAGTCATCAGTCTCGATCGCTAGCATATATGTAGACACAGTGCAAGAGCGAAAATTTGTACGTGTAGCTAGCTTATCGTCAATAGTTATAGTTTGAGATTCCAAAGGCGATCTCCTTATCATCCCGTCCAAATCGTTTCCAGATAGTTGACGAGCAAGCTAGCGATGGAGCTTGCAAGGTAGGTTGACCCCGGCGACGACACAACAGCGATGAGCCGAAGACGATCGACATGAAGCTAAAAAAAGGCCCTTTACATAAGCTGAAATGGATCGCGTATGATAACATCTGTTCAGCCTATATGTTCAAGTATCATCCATCACGTGTAAACATTCGCCTGTTCAATTGTTCATGCTTTGCACATATATTTTTTCTCTTTTTTTAGAGAGAAGAAGATTAGGAGATTGATCTGCTTAGACTTAGTTGTTTGTCAAAACTGTATAACTACATACATGCACCTGTCTTTGTCAGACAAATGTCTAAGGAGATGATAGAAGACTTAAGATAGATGCGTCTGAGGTTTATGACAATTATTTGAGCATTCAAACGAATGAATTTAATACTAAAAGAGTTAATAAACGAGTTTAAAATATTTCTTCGACAGTTTGTATATAGATTTTTTTATAAAAAACTATACTATTTAAGAGCTTAGAAAACATGTCAGAACTCATAAGTAAAACAATAAGTTTTAAGTCTGAAATTAATGGTGCCTAATAAGACCATTTCATTCTCAGCGATGGCGTCAAAGCTACAAAACGAAGGCACGCGATCGAGTGTGAGACTGGCAACAGTGTCGCCGCTTGATGATTTGGATGATGAGCAAACAGCTGAGCAAGTTGGCGACTGCACTTGCATGCAGATATATAGAATATTGCAGACTGGATATAAATTCTTTAGGAGCACTAGTGCATATGTGTCACTTTCTTGAGCTGTGGCATCAACTCTCTATCGCCATTAAGTACCTTTGTGCAAGGTAATCTGAGCTTGGATAAGGGGAGGCAGGGAAGGAGGGAGATGAGGTTCAGGTTGAAGACGAGCCAGCTCCATGGCTCTGCGCTCCAGCTCCTCCTGCTGCTGCTCCTGCTGCTTGCAGTGGTCGTTCAGGCTCAGCAAGCACCGACGAAGACGAGGACTGATCCGACTGAAGGTAAGCTAAGCATGTCTGTTTCGATTCTTTCTCGAGTGTTCTTGCGTTCCGAGCTGTTCGACCTGACGGAATTGTCTGTGAAATTCCGTGATGAATCGCCGTGGAAATTCGTTGGAACAGCCTTGATCTTTGGTGGGCTTCTTGCCTCGCTGACACCTGCCACATTTGCTGCCAGAATGAAAAATCGCTTTTTTTACTCCGGTTGATTTCTGGCGAAATTTTACAATTTCCATCACCTGCCTTCTCGAGCTGAATTGCTACTTGCTTGATAGCATCCGCATCATTTTCGAAGCTGCATGCACGGTGATCTGTTCTAGAGCCCGGCTGCAATATGCAGTATGCTTTCTGCGTTCTTGCCTTCCTGACACCGGCTACTTCTGCTGTCGAACGAACAATCACTTGATGAATAATCCATCTCTGCTCTGCAAGCATCATCCGTTCATCTGTTCTATCATTCTACTCCCACAAAAAATTAATTTTTAAATAAAGCTAATAAATTAATGATATTGCAAAACGGTAAACAAGAGATATATCAAAGAATAAAAATTCTCCATTTGCCAACTCAGAAATTAAGTAATAGAAACGTTGTTTTCTTGATCAGTTTTTTAATCAGAGGGAAGTATTCAACTCTGAATGCTTCAGAGGTCTCTAACCGGAGCACGTTGTTCGTCGTGAAAAATTTCTGGTTTTTGACCTTGGTTTTGCCGGTTTGCTCGCGGGAAGAAGAAAACCATGTGCGGTTTTTGGTGTGTTCTGGCCAGCGAGGTCAGCGGCGGGTGGGTGCCGATTTTTGGCCGTCCGACCGGCGCGGCCCGGCCATCGGACGGTCGACGAGCGAGCCAATGGTTGCTCGTTGCTGACTGGGATGCCAATCCGTTTCTGACGTGGACTTTTTTTGCAGCGGCGGCGCTGAACGCCGTGTTCGCCAGGCTCGGCCAGACGGCGGCGACGTCATGGAACATCAGCGGCGACCCCTGCAGCGGCGCGGCGACGGACAGCACCGACATCGACAACGACGCAACCTTCAACCCGGCCATCAAGTGCGTCTGCACCGACCAGAACAACACCGTGTGCCACATCACCAAGCTGTAAGCGTCCGACCTCTTCTGCTCTTGCAAACGAGGTGCTCGACAGATTGCCTCGCTTGCAAATGGCGCTGGCCTCTCGATAATTCAAACTTGCAAAGTGCCCCCCTCTAGTCTTGCAAATGAGGTGTTCGACAGATTGCCTAGCTTGCAAATGGCGCTGGCCTCTCGATCATTC
>KE373165.1:93696-108756 GCA_000418225.1 Zizania latifolia | reverse complement strand
CACTTCTTCACTGGAAGCAACTAATTTATTCTCGGACTCTCTGAGCTGCTGCCCAAGATCTGAACTTTTATTCTCAGAAACTTCCACCCTTGCCTCAGCCTCTTCTAGCTGTAACTTCAAAGTCTCTTCAGCACCATGAAGTGCCTGGATTTGTGCTTCAAGCTCGAGAATCTTTTGGTTTGCATTTTCTGCGGCAGCTTTGGACTCACCATGCTGCTCATTGATAGATCTCAGATTTACCTCCAGTTCCTCTTTATGTGACAATGCTTCTGAAAGGAGCAATTGTGCTTTAGCATGTACATCTTCAGCTTGATGCAGGACAGATTCTCTCTCTTCAAGTTTTGAGTTAAGTTCAGCTATAACCCCTTGGAGAGTTTCATTTCCACCCTTCGATTCATTGAGCTCGGCCTGCAGGTTGAGTATCTGCTCCTGTTGCTTCTCCAGTGTAGTTTCCTTTGCCTGTTTCTCCTTTGCCTGCTCTTCGAGTTTACTCTCCATTTCCTGCAAATTCAGAAGCTTTGCTTGTAGCTCTTCATGCGCAGAAGAAAGTTCATTCTCTAATTTAAGATTTTTTTCCTTCAGCGATTCTTCAGACGAGAAATGGAGACTCAACTCTTCAGTGAGATTACTGATGTTACCATCCTGAGAGGCAAGTTTCTGCTCCAAATCAGCCACTTTTGATTTTGACAACTCCAGTGTCTCTTGTACCATCTTGAGTTCTGAGATTGTGCTTCTCAGTGATTCTTGTACTTGCTGATGATCTATGGCCTTATCTTGATGCCCCTTTATCTCTTCCTGAAGAGCATTGATCTGGTTTTCCATCTCCTTCATGTTCAACTGTGCCATTTCCAGTGTCTTATCAAGTTCTGAGGACCTCTTTGCCTCCTGCGCAGCATGCAAGCTTCTTTCATCCTTCAGCTCTTCAAGTTCGTGGAACTTATCAGCAGACGCAACTAATTCAGCTTCCATTTCTTGAATCCTCTTTTTTGAGCTCTCAAGCTCAGATCCCAGCTCTTCCAGTGACTGGGTTGCATCAGCCAGATCCTTATCTTTATTAGTTAATGATCTTTGTGCTTCTTGTAGAGAACTGTAATGCAGGTTCTGCTTATTTTCTGCTTCTGTCATATCCTTTACCAATCTGTCCTTTGCAAATTCAAGCTCTTCAATTCGCCTCATTAGTTCTTCCAATCGTTTTGTTTCTTGGTTCAGCATGGCAGATTCTGGATGTTCCAAGTTTCCTGCAAGCGTTTGTTCTTCAAGTGATGTAGTTTTTCCTTGCTCAATGGGACTTCGCTTTGTCAGAGGTGATACATCAGCTGTTGTGTTCCTTGGACTAGTCCTTTCTCCCTCCACCTCTTTTGCAGAATCAAAGTTTTCCTTCACATCTATCAGCTCAAAACCATCTGACCCTGTGCCATCATCCTCATCATTGTGTGCTTCCTTCACTTGCAGATTTGAATTACCATTTACTAGATTTTCTTTGTCACCATCATGTACCTGCAACAGTGGCACTAGGAAAATTCAATGATCTCTTTGGAATTTCAAACCTAATGATAATCATGTCACCAGAGAAACATAAGCAATTCTTCATTCAAAGGACAATCACCAAATCCGTAATAGTAAATGTTTGACTTTATATCATTCAAAAAATGTTTGACTTTAGTAGACCTTTTTTTGAGATGGAGAATTTCAGTAATCCTGAGATTCTAAGCCATTGGTTTTGGTGACTTTGTAATTGCTGTTCTCTGTCAAGAACATTGCCCAGTGGAATGGATGTAAATATTTAAGACCTTAAACTGAAAACTAAAGTGAAGTTTATGATATAGCCTCACTGACCAATCGTGGGAAGTGCATTGCAATGTTCAACATATAATGCAGTGATTAATGTTTCTTATGGCCCCAAATATTACCCAAAGAAAATGCTAGTGTGATAATGTCGGAACCAAGGCAACTAAGGCAACTAAACTAAACATGATGAAAAAGATGTTACAAAGGACATGAATTAAACAAACTAAGAAAATCTTATACAATTCACAGTTTCGCACCAGCTTTCATGCATCTTACCTGCGCCTCGTCGCCCGCCTTATCAGGCAACTTAAGAGCAGTCGTCTCTCCTACTTCCGGAGCCTGTTCGACTTCCATCTCGGGAGGTTACTCTCTGCAAACTAAAGCAAGAATTATTAGCATCTATCTATCCTTGCACTAGGCTAACGTGCGATGATTGTGCAACCTACAAATGGAATCTTATCTATCAAGGCAGGCTCAAAAAATTCAACCAGATTTCTTTAAGACAAAACAACTGAATGCAAGTACAGACTGGATGATGAAGAGAAAAGGCACCAGCTGGAGTCCGATTCTCTTGATAAAGTAAACAGAATGGTATTAAGAATTAGATGGTATCTTCTTCCACCAAAGCCTGCCAACTTTGTGTGATCCGCAAAGAGATCGCGTATTTACATGCACAGGACATGAACTAGCCCAGGATCTGATGAATCAATAAACGATGGATCGAATTTGAAAGCCTTGATCCGAGTTGAATCAATAAACGATGGATCGAATTTGAAAGCCTTGATCCGAGCTTACTGCGAGCTTTGAAGAACAAGCCTGAAGTTACCACCGTCCACCAACCCCAGCAACCAACCAAGATAAAAGCAAGAGACAAAAACGACAATACGAGCTCACCAACTTTGTTCCACGATCGCTACCTACCACGATCAGAGGCATGCCAGCGGCGCCATCGCTTAAAACGTCCGAAAAATAACGATCTGATCGAGACGATGAGCAGAGCACCACCGACTTCGCAGTAACAAATCCACCGGCGGCGCCGCAGCAAGGCGGTACCAGAAATCCATGGACTGATCGAAACAGCGGAAACGGCAGAGAACAACACAACTGGAAAGAGGAAAAAGCAAGGGAAAGGAGAAAACAACCACAATCTCCACAACTGCCACCCACGCCACGCTAAGACGATTCAGACAAAGGAACCCGGCCGGCCACTATTCAGATTTCAGATCGAAACTGCAGAAACAGTAAGCAGCATCAAAGCTACCCCCGTATTACAAAGCAGTTTCGCCGCTCATGGATGGTGCAGACACGGACGAAATCGAGTTCAAACTTCAAAATACGAACTGAAAAAAAATCGAGAACAAAAAATTAAACGAGGAGATTGCCCACTCTGGAAGATCAAAACAAAACATACCGATGATGCGATCCTCCTCCTCCTCCTCCCTGATGCCCCCAAGCCTCCGAGCAATCGACGATCAAAATCCGAAGCTTGAAACCCCGAGAAATGGAGAAATGGAGAGAGAGAGAGAGAGAGAGAGAATCTTTTTATTTCGTCGGGGTTTTAACGAATTTTTTCCTCGCGAGGGGTTTATATGTACTACGCACACGAGCTGCTGAGTTGGCGAATGGTCTCGCTGGTGGGATCCACTTGCAGCGAGATGGGTGCGCTGCGCCCACCGGCCGTGCTGTCACCTCCTAGTAGTCACTGCCGAGTGGGCCCATAGTATATGGAGGCCTTCTGTCAGTGGGAGGGTCTGAACAATTACGTTATTGCCCCTCTTCATGACAGCCTGCGCATGTTGGGGGCGGCGGAAGCGGTGTTGTAGGAAATTTACAAGTACAACCCTCATAGGATGCTTACATTTTTTTCTTGATGCAAGTATAACACATTTAATTCCTCATAATAAAAACAGCAATAGGAAAAAATCTTACCATATTACTCCCTGTTAATATAAGGCATGCATGCATTTAAAAAATTATTAACATGTATTCTGTATTATGAATGTGACGTAGTTCAATTTGTATATGAAAATACTTTAATTTATGGAAAAAGTACAAATAACTATACTAAACTATTACGAAAGTTTAAATAAGCCCCTGAACTATAATATCGTTTAAGCAGTCCCCGAAAATTTAAAAACTAGTTTACTGTGAAACTATCGCTGACGTGATATGGCAGAACGACAGTTTTTACTGATGCGGACGACATGTCACGTGCTGAGCTGATTGAAATGCCACACGCAAGGTGTTCAATAAAATGACACATGCTCTGTTTTGTCGTCTGCATGGGGCCATTGCCCAGGACAGCCGCATATGACGCGGGGGGTGGCAGCGGCGGGCGCGCGGCAGGGGGCGGACGACAGTGATGGGTGCGCGGGCGTGCGGTGGCGGGCGCGAGGGTGTGTGGCGGCGGGTGGCAGAGCACTTGGTGGTAGAGCGGCGCATGGGCAGCAGAGCAGCGCGTGGGCGACAGAGCGCGTGGCTGGTGGGTGGCGTGCGACCGGCGCACGGGAGGCCGCCGGAGCGTGGGAGGGGCACTTTGGCATATCATCGAACACCTTCCGCGTGTTGTCAGCGGGAGCAGGTTTTTACTCTGTTAGCCGCGTCACCGTGTCACGTGTGTCCCGGTCAGCGTAACCACCGTCCACGTTAGCGAAACCGCGTAGAAAGTCCACAGTAAACTGGTTTTCAAATTTTCGGAGGCTAATTAAACGATTTTATAGTTTAGAGGTTATTTAAACTTTCGCGGTAGTTTAGGGTAGTAATTTATATTTTTTTAATTTTTTAATGATTAATGATAATATATTAAAAACTTATATACATTATATTTTCTGACAGATGGTTCAGAGGTGTGGATTAGTATTAACAAAAACTTTGAAGTTTCTTCTGAATTGTGATGACCAATTTTGTTGACCTGGGAATGAAGAGAAGTTTATGTAGACGAGCCATCGGTCTTTTCTCTATCTCTTGATGGGACCATCTGAAGAAAATCTATTACTACTCTGATCTAATATTATTTAGAGTTGAAAATTTATTCTAAATATAACAATCTGTATTTATAAAATATTATTTTTATCTCAGAAGTATTCGTATTATCTTTAGACTTTATTACTCATTAATTCACCTAATTACTTTTAAGCCCACGCTCACTTACCCTGAGGAGAATATTATGGACTTTTTGTAATTTTGCACATCTCTTAATATATATGTGCCAAGTTCTAAAGTTTGCTATATTTTCAGAGTTGTTTATAGGATTACCGAGAGATATAAAATTAAATAAGAAATAGTTACGATTGGTTGAGATAAAAAAGTAAGTAAAGAAAACTAAATAAGAGAGGACAGGTTGGGATAAAAGAATATGTGACGAAGTAGTTATATTTTATGATAATATTTAATGCTAGAAATAGTTATAACATGGGACATATGATAAATTTCTAACAATATGGGGTTGTAGAAACAATTTTCAACATCATATCAACACAACAACAAATTTGTTTTCTCATCAGGTCATTTTATTTGGTGTGACTCGTCAGGTCATTTTCATATCCCACTTGAAAGCCTTTTCCTTTTTCGAGGATGAATTCTCGCTTAAGGTTAATTATATCTGTTTAATTAGCATCAGTTTGCTTGGGAGAAAATGATACATGGAAAGTGCACTCCAAAAGGTGCTTTCCAACGTGCACGTCTTTTGATTTTGGATTACCTTGCAAGCATATCTCTCTGTTCATCCACAAACAAGAAACTCCGATCATTTTCCATGTGACCATTCATAAGATTAATAATCACTTGATGTTTCTATCTTACTAACGCAATTTTTTAGATTAATTAATGTTGGGAAATCTCTATAATCAGGTGTAGTATAAAGTTTAGGCTGTAGCCTAAAGTTTAGCTATAAACAATAGTACAAAACAATAAAGATACAGTATGTAGAAAAATATCATGTTTCTTTATTTATGAGATGTTTATTTACAATGAGGAGTAAGCTTTATTTATTTCTGTCACCCGATTTCAAGTATATGGATGGGAGTTTCCTAATATTAGAAATCAAGAAACAATTGTTATTGGGCAACTATGCGTGAGTCTTCTATGGCTGAATCTGAATGAACCATGGCTGAATCTGAATGAACCGTCACATAAGATTCTTCAGGACTGACAGCTGCAGGAACCTATAGCTTTCCAAAGCGTTATATTCTTGTTTTAATTATAAAATTTAATTGCTACGTAATCTAAAAATAAACTGGTATTCAAAAGTTAAAGAATTTCGACTTGTTTGAATTTTCATCAGCTAGATACTTACTAATTGATTTTTAATAATTTTAAGCTCTGACGTAGTTTAGTAATAAAAGAGGTGCTCCTCTCGGAAAATTCAATGCCATATAGTACCTCATGCAATATGCATGTTTGCTAAGGACTCTTTTAGAATACATGAATTTTATAGGAATTAAACTAAATTCTTTAAAATTCCTTTAAAAATATTTTATTCCAAAGAGCCCTAAACATGCATTTGCGAGACTGATGATAAACTTTGAGTCAACATCATCCAAGATATTGAAGTCATCGCCCGAACTCACCGACTATTCTTTTCGTAAGTTTAGGACGACAAGGCTGGCCACCTTAAAGACAGTGTTAAAAACCAGATTGGAAAATTGCATCATGGCACAGACCAGAGCTGGTCCAGCTGAGCCCAACCACAAACTCCATGAAAAAACAACATGGAAAACCAAGGAGAAGAATGGATCAAACTTTTGTCTTTTGGCCACGACAATGCAGTGGACGGCCACTAATAACCAGCCGTCCAAGCCGGCCACACCAACTCATCTTTCGTCTTCAATTCTCTGAAACAAACAGCAGCAGCAACTGCTTCTGGCTTGCTGATGCTGTCACTGACTGCGTGTAACCTGTCCCTACTTCAGCATGATAGCATTATTCTGCTAAAAAGATTTTCTGGTTAGTTTAGTTTAGATTCTAGCTAGTCGCTTGGTAGCTGCTTTAACCTTTTTGTTTGCATCTTCCAATGTTCAGATCGATCTGTAGTTCAGTACTCCATGTGGGAAATTTTACGTAGTCAGATCCACTTGTAGTAGATTGGATCCTTTAATATGGTAAGAATGATCAAGCTTGAGTGATAATTGTGACCTCTGTTCATCACGACAATTTTGCAGGTCAAGAACAATTTTTCCACTAACTTCCTTACATTCAGATCCAGCATCACGTGTGCTGAAGTTTTAATATGAACAGGATGCTGGCACTGTATCGCGTCTCCGGATCTTGCAGGCGATTGGTGAGTGGTTGGAGTGGAATTCAGGTTTGGCCTTATCTTAGCTGCATGCCTGCAACTGCAAGTGATTCTTGTCATCTGGAAGCTGGAGCATCATTGCACACTGATCACCGCACATAAAAGCACTTTCTGACAGGTCAAAATGGTTTCTTTCTTATTGAGATGAATCCGGAGTGTGGTCCGCTTAGGGAGCTTCTAATAGCTGCATCTACGGTCTAAAGCTCTTCCAAATGGTTAGATCTGGTTTTATATTGTAAAACTCAATAGCTGTAGAATCCAGAAATGAACGAAACTAGAAAACGATAGCTTCTCTAAATTCCTATTACCTTCTTCTCAGAATTCGAAGCCCTTTGGATAAACCCTATAAAGTATTTCTTGTGTCTTGAGAAGTTCACATACAAGATACAGCTTGCAGGTTGGCTTTTCCAGGTGGTGGTCTGTCTGAACTCTGAAACTCTGGATTGCCACCGTTTCGTCAGAGACTTTGGGCAAGCCATTCACATCAACCTGAATTTGACAGCCTACAAATCAAAGCAAAGCCGGTAGCCGGCTGCTGCCTGCTCGTTCTCCGGTCCACCATCGTGGTGTCACCATTCACCAAACCCTGAAGATTTCAACCGTTTATCTCCTCAACGACAACAGGTCAATGTTTCTACCACTGGAAAGAAGAAAAGAACCAAGAACGTTCAGCAGTTCATTCATACACACACACACCTACCTTTAGAATAGAGGAATTTTAAAAGAATTTTGAAGGATTTGAACTAAATCTTATAAAAATCCTGTCTAAGCTTATTATACTGTGCGTACATGTACAGTATACAGTTGACGAGAGGTCTCCTGTACTCCTGTACCTTTCAGAATACAGGTTACAGGTCACCAGACAACACCGAAAGGCTATTAATCAGGCGCCGAGCTAGAAAATTTTCAATCGTAGGATAAACTATATAAACTTGCATTAATCTCTGTTTTTTCATAATTTCTAATAAAATCTAAACTGGACCAAAACAAGCTTAAATTCTGAGAAACAACGGTTAAAAATAAACTATAGTTGAGTTTTATAAAATCTAAGATTCTGAATATTCTAGATATACTTGTTTCATATAGATAATTTTCTACAGCTACTAAATTTTACAAAAACAGGAGATTTTAAAAAATAGGCAGGGGCATTTTGGTAAGACAAAGGCGTGCCGAATCGCAAGCTGACGTGGACGCCATTGCCTTTTTGGTGGGCCCGAGTCCACCGCCCACTCGGCTTGACACGGCCCGGCGCGTGGGGCCCAGCTAAGCACGACGTTTGCTACTGTCCGTGACATGTGGGCCCGTACTACCAGTGGTGCCAGTGGGGCAGAATAGCAGAGTACGGCTCGAACACAGTCGCGTGCTCGTTCGCTTCGGCTTCTTCCGCCGGATTGTTTTCCTGGTACGCGCTTTTCAAACCAAAATTATTAAACAGTATGATTTTTATAGAAACTTTTTATATCAAAGTTTCTTAAAAATCAAGATAAATATATAAATTCAGCTTTATAATAGTTAATACTACTATCCGTCTCATAAAGTTTTACTTTTACTAGTAAGACTAAAGAAACAATTTATCCATTATTAATAAAAAATAGTATTACGAATTAGGTATTAAAGAAACAGAACTTTATTTACGAACTCTTGTACAGAGATTTTTTTAAGAAATTGCACCGTTTAGCAACTTAAGAAACGTGACAGCCAGCGATAATCCATAAGCCATTTGTAGTTTTGAAGATGTCTAATTTGGTACAGAAGATGGCAATCGACACGGCATCTAACCGTGGACCGTGTGTAAGAACTGTAATCTTGCAAGGATTCACCGGTTCTGGGTGAAACCGAAAGCATAATTGCCAGTTTGCACGCCAAGAACAGCATTTGTTCTGGTGCATTATTACCACTCTGACAGTCTGACAGCGACGGATTATTACTCTGTACATCCGCCATGAGCACCATCATCGCTGCCGCCAGCATTATCATCAGTGCAAGATGAAGAACTGTTCTAGTGTTCTTCACCGTGGCTAATTGTTCTTCTTGGATTTCAGCTCTGCCACCTTCTCCTCCGTGGCCTTGAGGGCTTCGCTGTATATGCTCACCAGCTGAAAACGGGTTGAGGGGGGCAGTTCAGTGTTGCTTCAGTTCGTCAATGATTTCAATGAGGGTGCTGCCTACAAAACTAGTGATACTGTGGATTTTGTTCTGTATTACCTCTTCTACTTCATCAGAGGTCATTGTCAACGGTGGCGACATCATGATGTTGTCGCCAGAAACCCTAACCAGCATGCCACGCTTCTGGCACTCTGCTCCGAAGATCGCGCCGACGCCTGAAAATGCCATCTGGTATCATGAGAACCATGATTTGCTACAGGGGAACAGTTTGTTAATGATACTTCCTGGTCATGTATATCATAAGGCTTGTGGTTAAGTAGTTCAAAACTAGGATCTGACATTCTGAAAGATACTACTGCACAAACAAGAGCTTGCATTGTAGCTGCTACTGCTACTTACCCCATTCAGCAGGGAATGGGTCATTTGGTGATTTGTTGTCAGTGAATTCAGTTCCGAGTATGAACCCTAAACCACGTATCTGCATGTAGGAGCACATTGATCATGTTCCGAACAAGGGGTGAGCTTCTCCACTATGAGAATACCAGTTGAAATTAGAGATGGATACCTCTCCAACAATTGGACTTCCTGAAAAGGCCTTGATTCCCTCCTGGAACCTTGGAGAAATTTGCTTGACATGATCAGGAATATTCCTTTCCCTAATACATCGTGAAAGAATTATCAGGAACAGGCAACAAGGTAGGGGCAAGAGCAGTGTGATTCTGTAGGAAGTGCAGTGTACCGATAAATTTTCAGGGCTTCTATGGCGACAGCACAAGCAACTGGATGGCCAGAGTATGTAAAGCCATGAGCAAACGAACCTGCAAAAAAAAGGCTCAACACATGCCAATGTTTCAGAAAAGCTCAGCACATGTCAATTCAGAGACGACAGAATTGAGCTCGCATAATGCCACCAACTTACCAAGCTTATTGCTCTGAGAATGAATAACCTCTGATATTTCTGGGCTAACCAGAGTTGCTCCAATGGGCACATAAGCAGATGAAAGTGCCTGTTAAGATGAAATTCTCATTACCTGTCCTACACCGATAAACAATGTCCCTGGTGGCCTGGTATACTGGTACTGAAACTGAAGTACCCACCTTGGCCACGGAGACTAGATCTGGCTTGATGTTATACATATCACATCCAAACATGGTTCCCAACCTTCCAAATGCGGTAATGACCTAGAATGGATTATCACTTAATAATAGTTGCACAAATTACTTTACTTAGTAGATTTTCTTATATTGCAATAGAAATTGTAAAGTACCTCATCTGCTATGAAAAGGATGTCATACTTCTTAACAATTGCTTGGATCTGTTGGTAGGCAAAAAATGACATAACATAAGAATGAAATCAAAGATTCAGGTCTTTGATGTGGAGCTGCCTTATAATACACTAACTGCAGCAGTGCATCAAGTAACCTTTTTTGTGTGTTTGTGAAACACTACAATATCATGAGGGGAAAAAGAGAAACCTCGCAAAAAAAGACAGAACAAACATAGGAGAATGACACAACTATAATTTGAAAATAATTCAGTAAATGTGCAATCTAAGCTCCACTGCATTCTTTTTTTTTGAAAGTTCAAAGTCCACTACATTCTAAAAGATAGTTCAAAAAATGATACAAAGAAGAGATTTCTTTTTCACATAGGAGCTTTAAGAATATTGTAAATTTGTAATTGATATTGGAATGACAATACTTTTCAAGATTGGTAGGCTTTTGAGCAAGGGTAGGTGAGGTCCCAGGTATTTTGATAATCTAAGAACCTCTAAAAAAGCCACAATTTTGGCTGCTGAATTCAAGAATTTTGCAACATGAAGCATGCACTTAAGTTAGAATCACCTTTTCAAAATAGGTCTTTGGAGGAGGGATAACACCACCAGCACCCATCACAGGCTCTGCAATGAATGCAGCAATCTGAAAAGAAGAAATACACACCACATTAGCAGAGTAGTACATTTTGGACCTGTTAGCATAATATAAGTTCTGGTGAAAAAAATACTGTTTCTGGTCCTTCTTTGAGGATAAGATTCTCTAAATTATTGGCAAGTCTAGTTGCAAATTCTTCTTCTGTCTCACCTGTCTCACACCAAAATCATTTCATCAGCATGATATCCTTGGACAATCGATTGATCATACAAAAAAGTTGCTGTTAGAGTACCAGGAAGATGGAAGCGCCAGTAGTGAGGGCAGTCTGTGTGCAGAACAAAAGGTGCTGGAAGATCAAACTTCTGATGTAGCGCAGGAAGACTGAAAATGCAGAGGGAATCAGCAGTGATTTCAGTACCAATAAGTGATAGACTGGTTGGTTCACTAGATATATGAAGGCAAGATATTTTTTCTGCAAGACACTACTTACCCAGATAGACTAGCTGATATTAATGTTGATCCATGATATCTGAAATAAGTGTACCAGCAGTAAGAATGACAATCAAAATCCCTTCGTGTTTCATCATGAAACTTAACAGAGATCTCAATAAAACAGAAATGATGAACTGGGATGGACATTGATGCCAATGCGTTCATTGACGAAATGAAGCAAAACAAGACATTTCTTGGTTCAAGGAACAAAAGTTGATGATTTGTATTTTTGTTACTCACGATTTTGAGCGTGCAATAAATTTCTTCTTTTGTGGCCTCCCCAGTGCATTGTTATAATACCACACCAGTTTTACCTGTAAAGGAAACAAAGAATGGTGAAATCATTGTAAATGTGCAGTGCCATAAGAAGATCAAGAGAGAAGAGCAGAACAAATTACAAGATTTCTCTCTCTCTGAAAAGAAAAAACAGGAACAAAGGAGTAATAAACTAGTCTACTAGCAATGAAAGAGCACAAACAATATTTTAATGGAGAATTGAGCAAAAGCGATCCTGATTTAGTTATTCCCCTTGTTTTTTATACTTTTATTCTTTTCTATGGCCTTTTCTTTCCAAAAAGATGTTTCTGGCATTTTAAGATAAAAAACTTCATCCAGCAGTCACTCTTCTGTGACACAATGTAAATCAGCTTCAAAGATTCACTGCAGATATGAATGCTAGTAAAAGTAACACCATCGACAGTATGAGGATAATAGGAGATATCAGTACTTTAAGCAACCGTACCTGAGAATCATTTGCTTCTGAACCACTATTTGTGAAGAACACTTTTCCCATTTCCCTTGCGGTGAACATGCTAAGCATTTCCTTCGCAAGGTCCTGAAAGTACCATCTCCATCATCAGTATTTGAAAATTTAGTAAATGCTTTTGACGAAACTAAGACATCCACAACTAGCCTTCTCTTCCATTTAAATATGGACCAATAATTGATGTGACAAACAGAGTATGTACCAGCGATGGTTTTGTTGTACGGTTCCAAAAGGAGTGATAGAAGGGTAGCTTGTTTAATTGTTTGGTTGCTGCTTTGACTAATCGAGCTTCATTACCACCTGAAGACATTGCATACAGTTCATGAGACAGAAACAGAGTTCCACCCGAAACATCAGTTAGCATCCCAAAGAATACATTAGTTCTTTCTTCTGTTGTATATGATAAAAACATACTCCAAATATTGTACATACCTAAAGCCGTACACCATAGTCCTGCAAGAGAATCTAGATACTTCTTTCCATCGATATCATAAACATATGAACCCTGCATATATTTGTTTATAAGGTCAGCTGAGCATCTGATAGATATGGTTCACCCCTTTTGTATTGAATAGAGCCATCGGCATGTCAAGCTTCCTTTCCCAAGATTCCATTCCACATTTCAAGAGAAATAAACAATAGCAATGCCATATTTGAGAGTCAGAACCTCAGATCTATCAATAACCAACGGATGCACATCGGTGCTCTGCCAACCAGCTGTGAATGGTGCCAACATGCCATGCCCCTTAAACCTGGAAAGATCATCATGCATTCATAATTTAGATTTTTAAATCCAACACTGCAAACATCCCAGAGCACAACATGGTCAAACTATGTGAAAATTCTGCAAATGGAATAATTGCGTACCCATTCTCTTCAGTTGAGTTGGACTGAGGAGATGGTACTGAACTGAAATGTCTGGTTGATGCATCAAATAAACTTTGTGCATGCCCTTGTAGACTTCCGGTGCAAGCTACATACTTCAATAAGTTGATTGCCTACAAGCAAGGGCCAAGAAGAGATGTGAGCAATGGCAATGCAAACCTTGACAGATGAACTGGTATCTGAAGTCTGGAAAACACAAAATAGTCAAATATTCTTGTCACAGAACACGAGATCCTCATTATAACTTAGCTTGTCGATTTCAGATGACGATATTGCATAAAGCTATAACAAACAACACGAGACAGGTACACCGTACACTGAACTAATACAAGTGACAACAAGGGAAATCTAAGAAGAAATGACTATTTTGTCAGCAGACTAAAAATCAGAACTTTCTAAAAATATAACCCGATGAGTCGACCACTCGATCGATAGCTCCGAAGTGTGGCAAATTCCAACCAGAGACGGTATAAATTATCACCTTTACCAAACCTCAGAGACATAAAATTCAAGATCAAAGCGAATTCAGAACACGAAAAAGGATTCCCCTTCAGAATCTTTACAGTCCATGATCCGAATTTCAACAAAACGACTACTTTTTCCCTCATCAACCAGGCGTATCCTCCAACTCTCATCACCGATCAAAACTCCCACTTCCATCTCCATGAGGCGAACAACGACAGTATCCGTAGAAGGGCAGCGTCTCCACGGCGATCCTAAACCGTTCCACTCGCTACGGCTCCGCTCCAGGCGGAAGCAATCCTAACAAACCATATCGAGAGGGGGAAAAAGCCGCCTTTTGCATCGACTACGGGACAGGAATACAGGATCAGCAACCATCACCTGGGAGGAAGAGGAGGACGCATTGGATCGGAGCAGGCCGGACGCGATCATCTTTCCCCCCGTGTTCTCGGAGAATCAGAGCGAGAAGCGAGGGGGCGGAGGTGGAGGCCAGCTATTATAGGAGGAGGAGAGCTCCCCGGGCCGGACGGAGGTGGAGGGAGACGTTGCTATCCATTGAAGTGTCTACGGACTACGGAGTATTTTATCTCTTAAAGATTGAACACTGAATAGATTTATCTTTTAAATATTGAGTTTATCTAGGTATTTTTGTGTATAAATATGGAGTCAACATTTTATTAGAGTGTCTTACATGAATAAAAAGAGATTTTTTTCTCGCATCTTATGTCTTCATTATTTTTATATGGTTATTATTCGCCGGAATATATAGGATAACATGGTCAAAATCATAATTATTAATGTAGGCATGCAGACAGTTTTATTTTAAAGATAGGCTTATACTTTGTATTTTTATCCCACATCCAGAGTATAATAATTAAATACAGAAGCCATATATTATCTCTGTAGAAAAAAAATTACAAATCTATACTTAATGATGATATATTTCAGCGATCAGCTTGGGCGAATCAAATTATCATCACTCAGGTAGTCAGGTGATGTCAATTTACAAGTTGCCAAGTTGCAGATGGATGGCGAGGCGATACAGTGTCAGTGTGTCACGTCGTCGTGCTGCTCAGCTGTCGGCCTCGTCAGCTTAAAATTGTACTCCACGAGCTGCCCAAATTTCTTGAGAGAAACAAAACAACAGGATGCGATAAGCAGCGGGCATCACGGACCTGTCACTAGTGTCACAGGGAAAATGGCACTCGTATTTTGTATATATTATCATCAAAATTCAAAATTCAAAATCCAAACACCTTTGTTCGGCGAAAGAAACAGTTGTCACCGTATTGAAACATAACAAGGATCCTTGTTTATTTAGTAGAAAAGTAACGGTGCCGAAAATTATCGCTAGAATTCAAGACAACACACAATTATTATGGGCACCGACTTGTAT
>KE373165.1:55826-66895 GCA_000418225.1 Zizania latifolia | reverse complement strand
AGTTCCAGAACGAATTTGTGGGCGCCTACCTTGCTCGGCTCCTCTCCTCTTCTCTACTTGCTGTGTCCAGACATATGCTGCTACTGGAATCATTTCCTGCCTACTTTTGCTCTCTCCACCTCAAGTCCTTCTCCTCGCTCTCTTCCCTGTCGCGGCTGTTGTGTTTTGCCGGTTAGAGCCCGTTTATCTCGGAGTCGTGCCTGGTCTTGGCGCCCGCAGTGCCAAAATTTGATCTTGGCGACGCTTTCGGGAGGAAAGATTGTTTTTTTTTTGGGTTTGGATTCCGTGGTTATAGGAATCTGTGGCACGTGCATGCACAGTGATTCTGTTTCGTGTGTGAGATTTCGAGTTCTGATTTGAAGTCCTTGTGATGTGATTTTGGCGCTTCGGAGATCCATTTTCTCGTTGATTGCAAATTAGCAAATATCAAAGCGGAGGAAGCAATTTTTCCAGCACAGAAGTGTCGCTTGGTGTGGAGATTTGGTTGGAGCTTTAGTGCCTTTCTGATTTGTTAAAGCTCCAATCTTTGTATTCATGCAAGAATCGAAGGTGGAACCTGGAGGTGTTCTTCTGGACATTCAGACCAAATTTCGGGTGTGAGAGCAAACAATCGTGCTTGAATTTGTTGGAGGCTGAATGCTTATTTGTAGAGTAAATCTGCATTCCGTGTGATTCAAAGACTGAAGTGGGCAGGCTTGCTTCCTGGGAGTGCGCTTGGTACGAGGATTTGAGGAGCTGTGGCTGAGGTGAACAGAGATCAATGGCGTCGCTGTCAGAGAGCGAGGGGACAAATAGGGGGAGCATGTGGGAGCTAGATCAGAACCTTGATCAGCCCATGGATGAGGAGGCAAGCAGGCTGAAGAATATGTACAGAGAAAAGGTCTGAGATTTTTCTTCTGCTTCAATTATTCGCATGTTAAATTTGATTTGTTGTGCAAAATTGAAGGCTTTCAGAGTAGCTGTAGTAGACGTAAGATTGTTGCTTCATGTGACTAATTCATCTCATTGGCATATTCACTAGTTAGATGGATGGTGCTGCATGAACATGTAATTTGCAATTTGCAGGGCATGAAGAAACTGGTTGGTTTTCATATAATAGGATTACAGTTTCATGAAGAAGGAACAATATTTTTGTTTCATACATTTTTTTGGCTCATTTCTCCATAATGAAATGAATACCAGAAGAATGTTTAATCCTAAAAAAGATTACTTTATATTCACAAAAAATGAATTCTTACTATTTCATTGAAGTAACTGATCAATTGGTAATCCAGGAATTTGTATTGACTGTTCCTTCCCTTTATACAGAAGTTCTCGTCAGTTTTGCTACTGCGGCTTGCATTTCAGAGCCTTGGGGTGGTCTTTGGTGACTTGGGTACATCTCCATTGTATGTGTTCTATAATACCTTTCCTCATGGTGTAGAAGATGACGAAGATGTTATTGGAGCTCTTTCCTTGATCATTTACACCCTTACTCTCATCCCTCTTCTGAAGTATGTTTTTGTTGTGCTGCGAGCAAATGACAATGGTCAAGGTGAGATAATTGATCCTGCTAAAATCTAAATAGCAAACTAACATGCTAGCCTGAACCACTTGATTGTTGCTCGATGTTGCAAAAAAATGTTGCTTGGGAAATTCTGCTTCTTCTCCACTTGATAACTTGTTTACATATTTTCAGAGAAGACAACTTACTGTTTTTCCCCTCACAGGTGGCACATTTGCTCTTTATTCCCTACTATGCCGTCATGCAAAGATTAGCACTATACCCAACCAACACAAGACTGATGAGGACCTAACGACATATAGTCGGCAAACTTATGAGGAGAATTCAGTAGCAGCAAAAATAAAGAGATGGCTAGAGGCGCATGCGTACAAAAGAAATTGTCTTCTTATTCTTGTTCTCATTGGTACTTGTACAGCTATTGGAGATGGAATCCTTACCCCTGTTATATCAGGTACTCGTCTTAATCTCTTTTGAATCAGTACTCAGAATCATATTCTTCTGAGTAAATCAGGGGATCTTGGAATATGATTTATGTTTTTTTGTTTTTCCAGTTCTTTCTGCGTCAGGTGGAATAAAAGTTCAAAACCCGAATATGAGTACTGGTAATGCTGTGTGCTCAGTGTGGTCTATCAAATTCTTGGATAGTACCTTTGTAAATTCTGCATAGTGATATTAAGTATTGCTATCTCAAATGTGTGATCCTTCTTGATATTAACAAGGATTCCGAAATCCAAATCTAATAATCTTTATTTGACATTAATTGATTCTGTAAACTCGTTTGATGTTTGGTCTATTCTGTATCAACAGATGTTGTTGTGCTTGTTGCTGTGATCATCTTAATTGGATTATTTAGCATGCAACACTATGGTACAGACAAAGTTGGGTGGCTCTTTGCACCTTTAGTGCTCCTCTGGTTCATTCTAATTGGAAGTGTTGGAGCACTGAACATACACAAGTATGATAGCTCGGTGTTAAAAGCATACAATCCAGTCTATATATACCGGTATTTCCAACGGCGAGGAAATTCTGACAGCTGGACCTCTCTTGGGGGAATCATGCTAAGCATCACAGGTGAGGCCCTTTTTTTCAGCAATGAGTTTGCCTCTAACTTATACTAAGCCTGTTGTAACATGCAATATAATGCTTTCCTGTTCAGGAACTGAAGCACTGTTTGCTGATCTATGCCATTTTCCTGTATTGGCCATTCAGGTAATATATTTTCAGCACAGCATTTTCAGATCTATATGCAGTTGTGTGTTTACTAAAGCAAACATATGTATTTGCAGATTGCTTTCACCTTGATTGTCTTCCCATGCCTTCTACTGGCATACACAGGGCAGGCTGCTTATATCATTTCCCACAAGAACCATGTGTCTGATGCTTTTTATCGCTCCATTCCAGGTTCTCCTCAAGTCAACAGCTTTTCATCTCCCTTTTCACTTGTCTTATGACAAGATGCCAATGTGCCACCACATCATGTCTGCTAGGTGCACATTGGCATGGTGCACTACCCATTATTGATAGTCTATTGCTTGCTGGTCCTATATGCAATATGGTGCTCACAGTTAGATGTTTAATAATTGCAGATGCCATATACTGGCCAGCATTTGTTATAGCAACTGCTGCAGCGATAGTTGCAAGTCAAGCCACTATATCTGCGACTTACTCGATAATAAAGCAAGCTCTTGCACTTGGTTGTTTTCCCCGTGTAAAGGTAGTGCACACCTCGAAGAAATTCCTTGGGCAGATTTACATCCCTGACATCAATTGGATCCTTCTGATTCTTTGCATTGCTGTGACTGCTGGATTCAAGAACCAAAGTCAGATAGGAAATGCATATGGTAAGGCTTTATCTTTTTTATATAAAAACTGAGTCATTTGACATGCCATGGAATGATCAGAACTGCCATTTTAGCATCCTAATGCAACCGTTACATGCAAAAACATTATACCTCTAAGTGCTAAAAAGTTGAACTTCCATAAAACCATTTCTGTTTAATTTCAACTCTGGCCATGATTGGCAGCTTCGTGATAGATACATTATGAATTCCTAATGGTGTAATATGACATTATGGATTGCAATTGCATAGACAATTAAAACCAATGGTGCCTAATAACACAATTTTTTTCCCTGAAGTGAGAACCTGGAATAGAATTCCATAATATAATCTGCATTGCATCATCAGGCAACGCTTGATTTCCATTTATGCCGCATGAACAGGAACAGCAGTGGTTATAGTTATGCTAGTTACAACATTTCTCATGGTACCAATAATGCTGCTGGTGTGGAAGAGCCACTGGATTCTTGTCATCACTTTTATTGTGCTTTCGTTGATGGTGGAGATTCCCTACTTTTCCGCCTGCATATTAAAGATCAACCAAGGCGGTTGGGTCCCTCTTGTCATTGCCTCGGCCTTCTTCGTCATCATGTATGTGTGGCATTTTTGCACTGTGAAGCGGTATGAATTTGAGATGCACAGCAAGGTCTCAATGGCCTGGATTCTTGGCCTTGGTCCAAGCCTTGGACTGGTCAGGGTTCCAGGTATAGGTTTTGTGTACACTGAGCTGGCCAGTGGCGTCCCACACATTTTTTCTCACTTCATCACCAACCTCCCTGCAATCCACTCTGTTGTCATCTTTGTCTGTGTGAAATATCTTCCAGTATACACTGTCCCAGTTGAAGAGCGGTTCCTTGTGAGGAGAATTGGACCAAAGAACTTCCACATGTTCCGGTGTGTCGCGAGGTACGGATACAAAGATGTCCACAAGAAAGATGAAGACTTTGAGAAGATGCTCCTGGACTGCCTCTTGTCCTTCGTGCGGCTTGAGAGCATGATGGAAAGTTATTCTGATTCTGATGATTTCAGCTTGCCGGAGCAGAAGCCCGAGGGATCCATGAACAATGCATTTCTGGCTGAGAAAACTAGCAACACAATGTGTTCCAATGGTGCCCTGAGCTACTCATCACAAGATTCTATTATGCCAGCACAGTCACCCATCAGGGGGAACAGTCTATTGAGGTACTCAAGCTGGACCAGCCAGACGGTCAGTGATGAACTCGATTTCTTGAACCGGTGTAAGGATGCAGGCGTCGTCCACATACTCGGGAACACCATTGTTCTTGCAAGGAGAGATTCAGGGATCATCAAGAAGATAGCTGTAGATTACATGTATGCTTTCATGAGGAGGATGTGCAGGGAGAACAGTGTGATGTTCAATGTTCCTCATGAGAGCCTGCTTAATGTTGGCCAAATCTATTATATCTGAAGCATGCTGCCCCGTTTGATTTGCGTAAGGATTCTGATTTCCAAGCGAGCAGCTCCGTTGCAGATTGTTTTGTAGAGATAGAAAAGGTGGCAATTGTAAGTAGTTAAAAAGCTGTTATTCTTCATGGGGGTAATTGGTGATAGCTTCTCCCTTCTTTCGTTTGGTCCGAAATCCTTCAGGCATTCTCCATGCTGTAAATGTTCATGCTTTATTCTGTAACTTGCAAGATACAAATCTTTCTTTTTTGCCATGATCAGTGGTGATAAAGTTTTGTCCGGCTGGTGCCGGTGACCTACTGGTTCTGTAAGCCTTGATGGATTCAGAGTTTCAGAGTTCAAACTCATTACCAACTTTCAGAATGGCACTTTGTCCCAGATTTTCAGGTTCAGTATGCCGATAATATTGACGAGCTCCGGCGTGGCGGCGAGTTGAGTCAGGGACCAACTCCGGCAAGGTGATCTGGTCGCCGCGGACGACCAGCGACCGCCTGGTACCACGACGACCTCGATCGCCACACCATCCGCGTCATGGTTGCCATCCCCACGCCCAAGCGCGCGCATACCGGCCCCCGTCTCCGCCACCGTCGGCGCGTGGAAGCCATGGAACCCATCCCAAGCCTTCGAGTCTTGCGACGGCCATGTGTTCTCCTAAGTGGACTTGCACTGCCGCCCTGCTGCACAGCAGCGACGCCGCGCTGCTCGAGAGGCTCTTCGCGTCGAAGCCCCTCTTCACGACGTACGTACGTGCCGCGCCTCGCCTCGCCGCGCGCTCGTCGGACGTTGCCGGGCTTGCGACCAACAAGGCCGGCAACGGCGAGAGTCCCATGGCGCACCACACGCGCAAGGCTTTTGTCTGTAACCACCGTGGCATTGATACAATTTTATGATTCTATCAACCAACCTTAGATTTCCTCTGCGAATCTCTCTCTCTCTTGTTTAAGGAATCAAACTGACCAGTGAGATAAATAAAAATCCAAACGAACCATAAGATATCGACGAAAGAATCGATTTTTATCCCAATAGACTCATATAAATTTCTTGGCGCAATTAGTTCCCCGGTGCTTGGCAAATCATGCTGTTGCTGAATCTGAATGTGCAGCTTGGAACGACGCCCAAGCATGCCAAAATGGGATTGGAATCATTTCTCAGCTCAGAGACAGTAACAAGTACGGCGTCCGTCTCCTCGTCTTCACTGCTGTCAAGCATTCCAAGCATTGACCCATGGGGTATCGAGGTCTAGTTCAAGCTTTTCACTGTCCTTTCTGTAGAAAAAAAAGGCAGAAATTTCCCAGCTTCTAAACAAATATAGCATCTTGATTATGAGTTACAGCAAGAAAAAATTGATCAATAGTTACAGCAAGAAAATAATCGTGACAGGGAAAGGAGGCAATTCTGAACAGTTCTTTAAGCTTGAAGTGACAGAGAACAGCTTGGGGGCTTTGGAATTGGCAGCAGGTACCAACCAAGAACGTGCGATCCATCGTTTTCCACGTCGAACACGTGGCGCCGGAAGAACGGGGTCCAGTACTCGCAGCGCTCTGTCTGAAGCCGACGCCTGCTAATCTCTCTGGCCAAGCGGTGAACCACATCACTGTGCAGTGTGCACAGTTTTGAGCTACAGAGAACTTGATTCCACTGCGCCATCTGCTACCCCCTCACATCTTTGGTTTGCTCCTCACGCCTTGTCACAGATCAGAGCAGCATCTCGTTCGCTTTGGATTAGTGCTTGCCCAGCTTAGCTTTGATCTCTGCATGCCTGGTTGTTTATTCTTCTCGCTGTTCTGCTGCACGGGGGACCAGGGACCTCCCTGCCCGCAGCTTGCTCGTGAAAGAAAAGCAGCCAAGCAGGTGTGATTTTGTGAGAGTTCAGACCAATAAGTGAGGGCGGCCAACAGGAGGATTGTGTCCTGATCTGTTTGCAGAATCAAAAAAAGGCTAGTATCTCATCCGCTGACGACAAGATTGATTGCATCTAGACCTGGAATTCGATGGGTAATCGAGAGGGAAAGTGAAATGAATTGCTAGTGGCAGTGATGCAGCCACAAGCAGGAAGGACGTCGACTAAAAAGAACCAGTAAAATCTCCAAAAGAGAGAGGGTAAAAAAGAACACTGCGATTTGACACTAGAAAGGCTTCAGTTTTGCATCTAGTCTCGGAGTTTTGCCCCATCTACCCTAGCCACCCAGGCAGTAAACACACCATCAGCAATTCTGTACTAGTGTACTGTGCTGTGCAAGTCTTGCAGCCTCACGCGACAAGCAAAGCAAAGCAAAGGCAGAAGAAATCAAGCAAACAGAGGGAGGCCTGAGGCCTCCTCTCCTTTTCCAGTACGGATGCTGTGGCAGCCATGGCATCCACCATTCAGGGCTTGCCAATCAAGTGCGCGAGAAATTTATTACTCCAAGGACACTGTCACCGTCCACACATGAGTGGCAACTCCGCATCACGTTCGCAGGAGCAAACAGAGGAGGAGGAGACGGAACGAGACAAGCAAGGAAAGAGAGAGAGAGGGAGAGAGAGAAAAGCTCCTGCCTTTTCTTCCCTTCCTTCCAAGTGCGTGGAGGAGAGGGGAGCAGTGGAATCAATCAACCACCTCGCCTGCTCTCCCGTCTCTTGTTGCTGCTCGTCCTCGATCTGTTCCTCTCCCTCCATGGCCGCAGCGACCGGGCCGTAGCGCCGGCTGGTGGTGAGTTCTTGCTCGGCGTCTCGCCTTCTTCATTTACCGCGCGGTTCCCTTGCTCCTGAACTAATCAGTTTGCGTCGGTTAGTGGGTAGTAATCGTTTTAGCTGAAATTATTCACGGTTAGCGGTGGCTCGTTGTGTTTCACGGAGGTTAGTGTTTGGGTTGTTAAGAGCATGGACATGTTCGTGGTGATAGATAGCATGAGATTGTTTTGGCGACTTCATATGCTGCTTGCTTTTGGATCTAGGGTCTGATACTGTGCAAAAGTAGTTTTTTTTACGATTGAGTATTATGTGATTTTGTTCAGTGATTAATTGAGTAAGCTATTAGATCAAGACATCAGTTTTTTTATTACTTGAAGTGTTTGCTTTTCTGCACTCCATGCTAGCGTGAGGTTTCACTGCTAAAAGGTTGGAGAGATCAAGGGAAACATCATTTTTTCCTGTGAAAATTAAAAGATTTATTAGGCTATTATACAAAACAAGTTCATAGGTGGGGTTAAATATGTTATTTTGAGTGACTCTAAGAATAATTATTCATCTCTAAGTTTTCCCCATCTTTCAGTAGCTAAATTGACGTTGGATTAGAAGAGATTAATTTTGCCTGGTTTATTTTGATCCCAGTTGTTTGTTTGAAACTTTGAACCACGATGTAGATGTTCTGCAATGACTTTTTCTGTAGTGCCTGTGCACCGGCAACCTTATGCCTTCGGGTTTTATTTCACAGTACCCAAAAATGTTTGATTGCTTCCATTTTTCCTATAGTAAACTCCACATGACCACATATTAATATCCAGTTACAAAAATTTAAGTGCTTCATACTTAATACCTGCATGACTTAGGAAGTTTCATCCGAACAGGATTTTGTGGATTTCACCATCAAAACAGGAAGTAGACCATGGATTCCACTGGTGACTCCCATCCTATAACACGAAGTGGGATTGTTAGGGCAAAATCTGCTGTCACGGTATGGAAGGTTTCGACAATTTTGTTTAGATGCTTTTCCTTTTTGGTTCATTTCTCTAACCATTGATATTTGGCAATTTTGTGTAATTCCTATTTCTTTACTTACCCCTTAGGTCAATGTCAAGACTGAGCCTGCTGGAGAGGGGTTACCTCATGGTTGGTTGAAAGAATACAGGCCACGGAAGACCCGATCTGGGTCTAGTAGAATCAAGGGTGATTCGGTAAAGTGTAGTTCCTTTGATTAAATCATGAAAATACTTGACTTTATCAGTTTTCTTTGACCTTATGTTTCAAAACTATTCATATGTATTTATGGTGTCCTTCTGATCTCACAAAAAACCAAGGAAGATACTTGAAAGAAGAAGTGGTTGATGATGATTAGGTGCAGAGCAACCCCTCGACTCATTTGCATTAGAATTTGTGCAGTTTTGTTTAGTGGAGCCTAGACCGCTTACCTTTCCTTTCCCAGAATCAAATTTTCAAATAGTCCAATGGTATGTGGCACACTGCATTGTGGTTTGCCAACTATCTACATCGGCAATGTAATGTTGCTGGGTTAAGAACAACTTTTCTTCAACACAAATCCAATATCAGGACACTCTTGTAAATTGCTTTGAAAACCAAGGGCTTAACCATAGCTCTTGTGAGTGAACTAAACATAGCAGTATTACCTGTGCTACTGCTTATGTCTTATGTTTGGTTGCAACTGCCTACATTGCAGTATTATGGAGAAATTAATAGTTATTAAATCTTTTTACTTGTTTATGCAAATATTTATCAACAAGAATGTGAAGACTTCATGCATGTTAATGATCAATTATCAATGTTCTTGCAAAAATTTGCTCAATTTTGCACAGAATAATTTTCATTCAACCTTGACATTATCATGATATGAATATGAACAGTGAGAGCTGCTAACCTCTTACTTGGGTTTTAGCCTCATACTACAAGAAGTTTCATGTTCTAATGAGTATAGCGAATGTATTATGTTGGTAACAAATAGTTTATAACTGTTTGTTGAGTTGTTTTCCTACAATAGATTTTAAGATCTTGTTCATGCCATAAAACAGTACACTTAAATCTATTGCTTGACATCATTTTGTCTACTTGTAATCTTCTGTTCTGGAGTTGTAACTGGTATATCCATTTGATCACTGCAGTTCTATATTGATCCAACGAATATGTATGAATTTCGTTCTCTGAAGGATGTTCACCGATATCTCGAATCTGGAGATGTTACTAATTGTGTCATGATACCAAATAAGAGGAAAATCGAAGACCTGCACTTAACAGGGAACCAATCTCGTTATGTATGTTCCTCATTTGTGGAATCTCTAGTTTGTATATATTTTCCCAGAATCTTGTTCCAGCTACATTATTCAAGAGATACAGTCGAAAAGATGTGACAATAATTTTCAGCAGTACTCAATTCCTTGTATGAGTCTAAATACGAACGTTGTTGTTCTTTGTATACAGTGAAAAAACTATCTTAAACTATGACTCTTTAGTAACATGCTCGTGAAGTTAAATTTGAAGCTACAATACAGAATAATGGCATAATGTGAAATCAACGACTTATGATTTCCGTTGTATTGATGTATTTTACATGAGTGAATCAGATGTGGTTTTCTCTTGTTACATTTGCTTTTCCCTTTTTTCTGTTTGATTGTTACTATCTCCATCTTATAACCATTATTTCGTAAAATGCAGGCACAACAATCACCGGATCACGGACAACCGGATACTGATAAGGGGTCTACTCATTGTGATCTACCAATAGCAGGAGGTAACAATACACCAAGTGGCGCATTGGTAATTGCAAATAGTAAAGAGAATTCGGTAGATATGTCATCATCAGAGCCCAAGGGTGTAACTGTAACCAAAGGAAGACTGACAGGGTTGAAGCTTCAGAACGGAAGTGTTCCAAATCAATCTATGGAGCACGAATCTGCCACAGGTGAAGAAGCAAATATGGAGCGAAAACCAAAGGAAAAGAAGCACAAGACCAAAGCTGCCAAACAGATTGCTACACCTCTTCGAGCATCACCTCGTCTAGCTGCGCTAAAGATTAACCAGGAAGCAAACAATGTGCCCAAAGATGAACCTGTCAGCTCGCAGACAGGCAATGCCAATCAGTTGCAACCAAAGTGGGCCAAAAGCCACAAAGCAGAGGCTAATTCCTCTGTAATTCCCGAGACGAATGATGGATCACATACTCCGAGTGCATCTGAAAATGCTAAAAGCAAGTATCTTTCAGCTCCCGAGCAAATGCAAGGATCATCTGTTCATTCACAACAAGTTGGAGTAGCTGATGCTATGCCTGGGTCTGCCCTTTCTTCCCTATTGAGAAGTATCTGGTCAGACCCATGCCTTGAATTTGCATTCAGGACTCTTACAAGTGACATCCCTGTTGTAGATGGCACTCTGGCTGTTGCAAACTACTTACTTCCATCACAGGACCTGAACAAAGGGACGACACCGAATTGTTCCTCGTCTGCTTATGATGGTAATATGAACCATGCACAAGCTGAACGCGTCAGCTTGCCAATGACAAGGCCATCAGATAAGCTGTACAGCAGTGGGTGGTTTCCTCCCCAGTGAATTCCATCTGGGGAACATGATGTACCACGTTCTCATCTGCCAAAGCAAAT
>KE373165.1:6367-17206 GCA_000418225.1 Zizania latifolia | reverse complement strand
GGAGTGAACAGGAGCAGCCGGTGTTCCTGCTGCCGGCCGGGGACGTAGGGTGGCTGGGGAAGGAGATGAGCAGGAGATGTTCAAGCTATAGGAAAGTACGGCTCTGATACCACTTGTTAGTAGCTGCACTCTTACTCTCATTGAGAGGATGACACTAGGAAGAGTTGGGAAAATTTTCTGGTTTATTTCTCACAATGCCATGCCAACCCAAGGGGTAGGGATACATTTTATAGGCAACCATGTAGAGTATATGCCAAGATGCTAGTCTTGATACCAAGATGCTGTCCTAAAGATGCTAAGATGCTGTCCTAAAGATGTTAAGATGCTGTTCTAAGACTTAACCAAGTACAAAGACTTAACCAAGTACAAAGACCACAAAGACTTATCCATCAAAACAACGGTTCGCACCTTACAAAACTACAGAAGAATACGAAAATTCCAAAAGGTGGGTCGCATGATGGCAAAGAACTTGTTAAAGTTTCAAGATAATTTATTTCTCGTGAAAAGAAATGTACTTCTACTCCTGCACAAATCAAACTAGCTAATTAATGATATATACAAAGTGACATGTAATGTACGCGCAACCAAAGGAGACGATGCGCGTTATGTTCTTGACAAAGATACCAGATCGTTCTCATTGCATGACTTCTATTCAGTATTTACAACGTGCTATCATCTTCTATTTCTCTGTTCTTTGGCCGAACTGTGTTTAGTGTGTTTAAACCCATCTTTTCGCCCCATTAATTGCATATGCTATTTGAAGATCAGACACCGAGAACTCGTATGAACACGGTCTCCATCGAGATCAGAAGTCTCTTTGCTGACAAGAAGACCTGGACCACCTAGCAATCCGGCCGTCCCAGGACGAGCTGACAAACATGGAGTCAAACGGATGCCAGCTGCAATCTCGAATTGTCAGCTGATGATATCCTTTGAGTTTTGCAACTTGTGATCCACTTACCTGAACATGAAACAGGATAATCCGTTATGAGTTTTTCAAAATCATTTCAGGAACAGGGTGAAGAAAGTAATATACAGTTTCCCAACAGAATCCTTTTGGCGAAAGGGGAAAACGAGGCACTTCTGGATGAGAACTTTGAGTTCTGGGAGAGGCAAAAGAGTCATTTGGGCTTTGGTAATTTTTTTTTGACCTTGTTGAAGTGACATTTCCAGGGGGCAAAACTTGTGGCTCAGTGCAAAATCTGGATTATGCCATCATTTCGATATTCAGACAATGGAGTTTGCAACTGCCATTTTCAGATTTCCCAAATTTGTATGTAAAAAAACACATTGCTACAAATGCTACTAAACAAGCATTAAAGGATAGAACCAAATTTCCTTCGAATAGAAAAGAGAAGCAAGTCACCAAGAAAAGGTACTTGAATATAGACATACCACATCATAGATACAAACACTAGAATCATAGGATCCTGTATATATGTACTTCTGTCCTGTGCTGTAGAAACAGGATAATCAAAAAGGATATTAGCACTTGTATTGCATAATCCGTGTAATGCAATCGGTAATGTTACTTCATATGAAATCAGAATCAAGAAACATGAAGTTTACCTATACACAGGAGAAAAATAGCATCGGATCAATGTCCGAATAACTGAATGGCCCCGGTATGTAGCTAATGATTGATCATGGGGATGCTTTAGTTGATTATACTGTTGTGGATATCTTGAATATCTATTGTGCGAATTTGAGGTTCTGTCTTTATAACTGCATGAAACAACAAGATCAGTAAAATCCGGTCTTCATAATTGTCTTCGTAAATTTCCTTCACATTTTATGTAACACATACCCATCAGCATTGGATGCCATTTTCCTGATGTCCCACATTTTAATAACTTGGTCTTTTCCATTTGATATGAAACAGCGACCATCTCCACGGCTATCAATATGAGTAATGCCATGTGAATGCCCAGTCAAAACTCCAGCAGGTTCTTCTGTGGACAAACATCGCCTGTCCCAGACCTGCAGAAAACCAACATCATTAACAAAGTACTTTCAAAATGAATATTAAAAAAATCCTTGTTGCAAAGGAAATCTTAAAATTATCCAGGTACATGAACAAAGATACAGTGTGATGCAAACCATGTCTTAATTACTGGCAGATCCTTCTGTCGCTTTTGTCTACGACATGTAACAAACCAAACACTCAAATAAAAATTGTTGCTACCAAAATTTTGGCACTGCCCTCATGCTTCTCTTATTGGCACCAAACCAAACACAATTTTTCACTCTACCCTACCAAAATTTGGCACTACTACCAAATGTTGGTACTTGGTAGGGTTCCTGTCATGGGTTGGATGTAGTGTCATGGACTATGGGCCAGGACTGTAGTCTCTATACATAGGGATGTATTCATCAAGGAATCAATGAAGAAAGAAGAAGTCTAATCTCCCAACCGGCCGACCTAATGTTCTTCTCCTCAACCTAAGTCTACCTCTCATCCTTAGTAGTCCCTGCCACCCGGCTATCCTCTCGGTGGTATTTATCCCGTTATGGATCCAACCCATGACAGTTCCTAATCAAACCAGCCATGTAGTCCTTTTCTTCATTTCTTGTACACAATATATTTGCCCTTTGGGTCTAACTTAGTATCCCCATTTTTCTCTCTTCTTCGATGATCCTGCCGAAGGGGTAGTCCAAGATAGCTACATGTTTCAAAAGAAGTCCTAATACCTCAAATTACCAGGATCTTAGTTACACCAAAATCCTATATTCCTAACTAACATTCCAGATGCTTCTACCAAACAGGGGAATTAATTAGGATTACCCCTGATTACTGGGAATCCAAACTACATTGCTGCAACACAGTTATATGGAGCATATTTTTCCAGAGCAATAATGAAAAATGCCTGGCAACAGCTCAAAAGTTCTAACCAGCATTCGTGACATGTACTCTGCTACTCTAGAGGAAACAAAAAACATCCAGAACCAGAACTCTCAGTCTTTCAGCTATATGGAGGTTGATCAAATATTTTAGGAAGCCAATATGTTACCATAGAGATCTTGCATAATTTACAACATCAAGCTACCTTGCATAAAGTATCATCGCTTCCAGAATATATGAGATGTCCAGTTTCATCGGCAAATGCTACTGTGTTGACATCAGACTGGAAAGATAGGAAAAAACAAGCATATGAAAAATCAAGTACGAAAAGAGCCCATGGTCAACTTAAGATATCAATTGAGAAGATTAAGGAAATACAACCAAGAAAATAACCAAATTATCATACTTGGTGAGCAGGCAAACGTAACGTAAGTTTGTTCGCCACAAGGTCATAGACATATATTGAATCATCGTTACTGCCAGCAATGAGCTCTTGGCCATCAGAAGAGAATTTAACAGAAAATATTCCAAATGTATACCGAACATCTTCGTGCTGTGAAAAATCTAACCCATCATGGATGTCCTATAGAAGATGCAAGACCAACAAAAAATTAGCAGAAAATAATTCAAATGTATATTGGACATATTCATTCTGAGATAACTATAATCTATCATGAATGTCCTACAGGAAGATGTATGGAAGTTTAAATCAACAGTGGACCTATTAAAATTGGATGTTAAGTATAAAATGGCAATTAGAGATATTATCAACACTTGGCTTATTTCCATAGGATGGTCATAGGTAACATAAAATCAGGCATATGAAAGTACAAAACATATAGAACTGCATCTCCTTTTTATTTTCCAGGTCTACTATGCATGCAAGAACGAATGCATCTGATGCAAAAGTGAAAATCCTCATGAGTACTCACAGTGACATTAGCATATGATTCTTTTGCAGCAGTCCCAACATTGACAATATGGATAATCGGTGCCAGACTGGAGTATACCTGCCAGATGACAGATTGATAGGTCACAAACAAAACAAGCAAGAGATCTAAGTAAATAGAGAGTGACAAAGGGAAGACACTGAATAAAATACAGACAGAGAGATCTAACAAGTATGTATTTTTTTATAGATCTGCAAGAGATGCTCAAACCATCACACATAATTGTGTGATCTAATGTCCTGGAAGAACGAAGGGTTGGATGACAGCTATAACATGTCCCTAGTTAGTCGTTCACATTCCTCATTGGATTTTAATCGAGAAAAGACAAGGCAACAGAAGCAACCAAATACAGAAATATCAAAATAACAATTTTTGAGGCAGCAGTTCATCTACCCAGTGAACTAAGATAAATTCATACGAGATGCACATTTATATGTGAGAATTTTGGCAGCAGGACATTGCTCATGACCCTAAACACTGAACATCTCTTTTATATTTATCTATATGAAAAAAGGTTATTTTGATGGGTGCGGTATTCATAAAGGATACATCAAATAGCAACATATTTGCAGTGGAATAAAAAACACCACAACTTTGTATTGCCTTATAGCAATTAGCAAATGCCACAGAAAAGACAATAACATATAGTTAATTTTGCCTTAGAAAGTGGATTTTACTAATCTTTTGATGTCAAAACCAGCTACAAGACAGCACATCACAGAGTTATACATGTTTGAAAACTGAACTGAGCTAGTACAAATTATGGAGAAACTGAGAAACTAAAGAGAAGGAAGAGCTCATATTTAAGTCCCAGAAGCATACAAGAAACTGTTGATCAGGTGATAATGATGCATCACTAATGGTCCATCTCAAACTTCTAGCATGAATGTCCCTATGTACTTTCCAACCTCTATCAACGTCATATATTCTTATGTGGCCTCCCTGATAATAGAAATAAAAGAACGATTAGGATAAATAAATATAAATAATTAACACTGTGCTCACGTGAGCCTCATAAAACCTATACTTTGTTGGTTAAAGCATAGCATACCCGAAAACCAGCTACAAAAAGAGAACCATCAGCAGAAAACTGTGAAACATAAGCTCGTGAATCCATTCTGTCCACTATTTCAGGGCCATCCACTGGAAGATAACGACCAAGAACAAATGCTCGATCAACTGAAGAGAACTTTCCATTTCCTGAAGAATTAACTTCCCTTCCAGATAATAACCTTGTTGTTGATATCATATCTTTGCCGGCACCCATGGACTTGCGGATACTTTCACTAGGTCCTGATCTTATTCTAGTCATATGGAAAATATCATTATGTAAATTTGAGAACTCATTATTCACTTGGACTGAACTAGATCCATCACCGTTCTGATCTTCGTTCTCGCTGTATTCCTCCTCCAGCCTACTCATGCCATAACCCATCCTTCTCGACTGTTATATATACTAATTATCCTTGGAAATAAAAACTCAAAATCTCGCTTGTTGGCACTGAAAAGATTGCAAAAATAAAAGAAACATATTAGCAATATGTGAGAATACATATGCTGGATAAGAGAGGGGCATTTATGCCTGACAAATGTGGGATATTGTTTGCCACGATTCTGGAAGGTACTATGAGTAACTGAAAGTGAGAACTTTGTAATCAAAGTTTTTTTATCCACTTTTCACTCCACATGCCACTTCATCAAATGGAGGCATTCCATAGTAAAACAGTTTATCAAAGCAATGAACTGTGGAGACTTCAATATAGAAAAACAGATACATCTGTGCACAGCATGAAGGATAAGATTGGCAATGTTACCATCAATCCATGGAAATATAATAAACTCTAAAAGTTGTAGCTAAAGTGATTGGCTAGTGTCCTGTTACTATGGCAAATAGATTGTACAAGCAGGCGTTCTCTAAATGGTAGAACCTACAACAGTACAACCAAACAGCGAGCAAGAACGATCTGATTCATGCAGTCTTGCCTACCTTCTCTTAGGCAGCTCAGACCTTTCCTAATACAACCAATCACCTCAGTACAAAATCAGTAAATGTCATCACAAATTCTTCCAGAAGCAACAAACATTCGACATAAATTCTACGAAGGGATGGGCTTTGATTCCATAACGATGGTTTAAAATTTAAACCAAAAAAGGGCATTGAATTCGTCATACCACTGAAAACCGCTCTGCAGTTATCCCCACTCAAGAGCAGAGCAAAGCGGTCACGACTTGCTCTCAGAAAGAAAAAAGTCGCGAACTAGCCCACTATCACATCGACGGTAACCATGCGGCACCAAGCGGTCAATTCAGCAGCTAAGAACTCAAAGCAGGAAGCCGCAAAGGATTCGTCCGCCGCCGACGCCTCCTCCTCCGGCTCTCAGCACCGCATCTCCCCTAAACCATGGACTACTGAACCCCTCCCCCCACCCGTATGTTGTGCACCAGGCCGGCGATCGTTGCTTCGCCTGTGGTGATCAACAATTTCGCTGGAGAGGAAGAAGATGGGGAAAGTAAGGTAGGAGAGTTCTGTTTCTATTTCTTTCGTCGTATCCTGCTACAGTCCAGACACAGCGATACATATAGATCTATTTGGTGGCCTAGCCACACAACCCACCGTCATTCCATGGCTTACATGAATCACAATTACGTTTTCTCATTCGAATTACACATTTTCACTGCCGCCTCCCAGCTCTGCTGTGTTCCCGCTGTTTGTCACACTCGCCTGTGTGACATTGCCGCCCCCATGAGACGTTGCTTGATCCCAAATCATCGCATCAGGAAAACGAGCACAAAGTACCGAATAGTCTTCCCACGTCGCGAACTCTGCTGGCAAGGAGCCCCAGGAAACCTTCACTTGAACCAATGCCGCAGCGCCTTTCTTCACTAGCCGGTGATCCAGAATTGCACTAGGCTTCAGGTTAGCAACATCCAGCTGAACAGAGGTTGGAAGCTGAGAGAAAACAGGTGAGTTGCAAGGAACAAAAGCTTTGAGCTGAGAAACATGAAATACAGGATGGATTAGACTATCCGCTGGTAACTTTAACTTGTGTGCCACAGTTCCAACCCGAGATAACACCTCGTATGGCCCGAAATATTTGAAGGATAGTTTGGGGTACTGTCGAGAACTGACTGAACGTTGCACATAAGTCTGAAGCTTCAGATAAACGAAATCACCAATCTGAAATTCCCGAAAGGAGCGGTTCTTGTCAGCTTGTTGCTTCATACGATTTTGAGCACGAGACAAATTGTGATGCAGCATATCAATGAACAACTGGCGATCTTGCAGCATGTTTTGCACATCCACATCTCCAACCACAGAATCAGCACTTTCCATGGGAACAAAATGGTATTGTGGCTCAGTACCATAAAGAACTTTGTGAGGCGTTGTACCCAAAGCAGTATGATAACACGTGTTATACCAATATTGAGCAAGCGGCAACCAGACAGCCCACTTTCCTGGAGAAGCAGCCGTAGAACACCTCAAATACATTTCTAAGCACTGATTCACACGCTCGGTCTGACCATCTGACTGAGGGTGATAGGCAGTACTCAGGTGTAGAGGAACAGCTAACTTTTGGAAAAGTTGCTGCCAAAATTGGCTTGTAAAAATTTTATCCCGATCAGATACGATGGACTTTGGAAGACCGTACAGAGCCACAATCCTATCCAGAAACACCGTAGCAACGTGAGCAGTTGTGAATGGGTGTTTTAACGGAATGAAATGTGCAAACTTCGAAAACCGATCAACAACCACAAGAATCACATTATGTCCTTGAGATAATGGCAAGCCTTCAATAAAATCCATGGAAACATCCTGCCAAACCCCACTAGGAATCGGCAATGGCTGTAAGAATCCTGGGTACTTACATAGGTCATGCTTAGCCTGTTGGCAGACTTGACATTGACGAACAAAATCCTGAACAGCAGCTTTGAGACCAGGCCATGTAAACAGACGGTGGACTCGCTGGTAAGTAACTTGTACGCCTGAGTGACCCCCAATCGCTGAAGCATGGAATGCTGCAATAATTTTGGTGTGCAGGGCAGAGTTGGCCCCTACCCATATCTTGCCATTGTGATGAATCAGTCCAGCAGACAAGGTGTGACCCAATTTTGTAGTACCCCGGACAGCTAACTCTTGTAGAAGTTCTTGAGCTGTGTTGTCACTCACATAAGAGTTCAAAATTTCTTGGATCCATAACGGCTGAACTGAAGAGATGGCACATAAATGAAAATAGTGACCTATTCGTGACAAAGCATCGGCTGGCCTGTTTTCCAACCCTTTCTTATATTGAAAGTGATACTGCAAACCGATGAGCTTAGTCATAGCCTTGCGTTGTAATTCCGAATCCAATGGTTGAGATTCCAAATGGCATAAAGATTGATGATCTGTTTTGATCACAAAGGGGCCTCGAGACAAATAAGCACGCCATCTGTCAATGGCCATCATTATCACCAAAAATTCTTTCTCATAGATGGATAGCCTCTGATTTTTAACACGGAGTGCTTTGCTGTAAAAGGCAATGGGGTGACTGTCTTGTAACAAAATAGCCCCAATCCCATTAGCACAAGCATCAGTTTCAATTTCAAACTGTCGATTAAAATCTGGTAATGCCAAAACAGGTGTTGAGCTCATAGCTATTTTCAGTTTGTCAAAAGCAAGCTGGGCTTCAGATGACCAGACAAATTGCTTGTGTTTCTGCAGCAGATTGGTTAATGGTTTTGCCAATATACCATAATGTTTAACAAACTTGCGATAATATCCTGTCAACCCTAGAAAACCCCTCAGCTCAGTTAAATTTGTTGGTACTGGCCACTGTTCCATAACAGCAGTTTTACTTGGATCGGTGGCCACTCCATGCACAGAAATAATATGACCAAGGTACTCTGACTGATGTAAAGCAAATGAGCATTTGCTTCGTTTCACAAACAATTGATTACTCAGGAGAATATCCAAAACAGTAGACAAATGGTGTGCATGCTCATTCAAGTCCTTGATATACACAAGTATATCATCCATAAAAACAAGGACAAATTTTCTGAGGTGTGGTGCAAATATTGAATTCATAATACACTGAAAGGTCGCAGGAGCGTTCGTTAGACCAAAGGGCATTACCTTAAACTAAAAATGGCCATGATGAGTTTTAAAGGCTGTTTTCTCTTCATCGGATTCTTTCATCCGAATTTGATGGTATCCGCTGCGAAGGTCAAGCTTTGAGAAAAATGCTGAACCAATCAATTCATCAAGTAATTCGTCGATGAGCGGCAAAGGAAATTTGTTTTTAATGGTGAGAGCATTGAGTTTGCGGTAATCGACACAGAATCACCAAGTATTATCTTTCTTTTTAACCAAGAGAACCGGCGATGCAAATGGACTCATGCTGGGCGAAACCAAACCAGCTGCAAGCATTTCAGCAATCTGCCGCTCTATCTCATCTTTTTGTGCTGGTGAGTACCGGTATGGTCGAGAGTTAACAGGAGTAGCCCCAGGCACAAGAGTAATTGCATGATCTAACACTCTGTGAGGAGGTAAAACTGTTGGCTGTTGAAACACTTGGTCAAATTTAAATAAAACTGCTTGAATCTGAGGAGGAATGCTATCTGAGACTGGAGTTGGTTCTGTCTGAACAGAAGCAATTGCCCAAATATCATTGCTTCTTTGTAATTTCAGAACTTGAGCAGTAGTGACAGGAGACAAAGTAAGCAATGGTGTTGGCTGTACCCCTTGTAACTTGATAGTCTTGCCTTGATATCCAAATGAAATCCATTTGTCTTGCCAATTACACTGCATTGGACTAAACTTAGAGAGCCAATCCATCCCCAAAATTGCATCATATCCCACTAGGTCCAAAAGTTTCATGTCATGCTCAAAAGTATAGCCATGTAACCACCATGCAAATTTGGAAATCTGCTTATCACAAGTTAGTAATTTACCATTTGCCACCTGGACAGACATCGGTTTCATTTGCTCATATGAGAGACCTAATGCAGTCACTAAGGAATTGTTCAAGAAACTATGTGAGCTTCCAGAGTCCACAAGAATTAATATAGCCTTTTTATGTACCAATGCCCGTAAGAGAATAATATGCACATTGTCCATACCATCGAGTGCATTAACAGAAACATGCATATTCACCTCTGCAGTGACCTCTGATTCCAGAGCACTTCCACCAGCCACAAAATCTAAAATCTCATCAGATAGAATAGCATTTTCAGTTGTATGCAGAACATGAAGCTGAGCATTAGGTGCAGGACACTGATGTTGATGAGTGTACTTATCCCCGCACTTAAAACACAGTCCGTTCACTCTGCGATATTCTTTTAATTGCTGTGCCTTCCAAACCTCTCCTGGTTGAAACTTTTGTTTGTCCATTGTCTTGACAGAATTAGTAGTCTTCCCAGTCCATTTCTTCTTAACTTCCAATCCATCATGTGCTCCTTCTCGAGCCACAGCAATATGAAAGGCTGCAGTTAGAGAAGTTGGCAGCTAGGACTGCACATAAACTCTGAGATCATCTTTGAGGCCTAATACAAACTGACTGACCACCCAGACTTCCCCGATGTATGCATTTTCATACAAACGAATCTGGTATAGCAATTGATCAAATTGACTCTTGTATTCCACTACCGACCCTGTTTGTCTTAACCGTAGACACTCATCTGTCTTCAGTCTAGGAGTATGAACTTCAAACTCCAACAGCACTGCATGACAGAATTCCTCCCAAGTGTGTCGTCCAACCACTTGCTTCCATGCCTTGTACCAGTGAGTGGCCTTTCCTCTCAGATTCAGCGAGGCCGCAGCTACCTTGAACACCTCAGGAATATTGTACATCTCAAAATAAGTACGACAATCATCCACCCACACCCGAGCACCTTCTCCTTCAAACTTGGGAAATTCCATCTTCGGCATACCATGTCCGCGCAGTGCGCCATCCCCAACTCTACCATCTTCTCCTCCTTCCCCAATCACCGCATCATGAAAATTTTCAGGAGGTTGGGGTTCTGCATTACCTGCACCACCGATGGGACGACGAGGTAGCGGCGCCAACG
>KE373164.1:129358-147011 GCA_000418225.1 Zizania latifolia | reverse complement strand
GAGGCCATCGGCCACGCCGATGGCGATCGCGAGCCGCACCTCCCACTCCACCACAGCGGCGCCGCCCGTCGTGCCGCCGTGGAGAAGGCCGCCGAGGGTGCCGTTGGGGAGGTAGTCGTAGAAGAGGAGGCGCGTCCGGCGGTTGGCCGCCCACCCGAGGAGGCGCACGATGTTGCGGTGGCGCACCCGTGGGAGGACGCTGACCTCGCAGGCGAACGCCTCGACGGACGCCTCGTCGCATGACCCGAACTTCTTGACGGCGATCGTGACGCCGGTAGACGGCATGCTCGCGCGGTACACCATGCCAGACCACCCGTGGCCGATGACGTTCGCCGGCGTGAGGCTAAGAGCCACGTCGGACACGCCGATCTCTAGCTTCTGGTACAGCGTGACGTCCCACGGCGGCGACATCTCGCCGTCCTTGTCCTCGCCGGCGCACGCGCCACGCCGGCGCCACCCGAAGAGGACAAGCGCCGCGGCCGCGAGGAGGAGGACGATGGCGGAGAGCAGCACCGCCATCGCGATGCGAGCGGCGCGGCGCGCCACGACCTCACGTTCGCCGGAGCACCGCGACAGGCACAGCGTCGGGTTGCCCTCGACGTCGCTCGTCGGCAGCTTCGCGAAGAACGCTGTCTCCGGCAGCTGGCCAGAGAAATCGTTGAAGGAGATGTTGAGCGCCACGAGGTTCTGGAGCGTGGAGAGCTGCTGGAGGTCGCCAGATAGCTGATTGTGCGACACGTCGAGCACCCCGAGCCTCATAAGTCCAGCGAACTCCGCCGGGATCACGCCGGAGAAGCTGTTGCAGCTGAGGTTGAGGGCGATTTCCAACCCCGGAATCTTCCCGATGCTCCCCGGTATGTGGCCGGACAGTGAGTTGTCGCCGACGTCAAGGAGCTGGAGGCGGGAGCACGAGCCCATCTCTGGCGGTATCGGCCCGGACAACCGGTTGCCGCCGAGAACAAGCTTTGTCAGAGAGGTCAGCATGCCTATCTCCGGCGGAATCACGCCGGCGATGACGTTGTAGGAGAGGTCGAGGTACTGTAGCGAGAGCAAGTCGTCGAACAACATCGGCGGCAGCTCGCCGGAGATGGCGTTATCGTGGAGGTCGACGAACGTGAGGTTCCGGCACCCGGACATCTCCGCCGGGAGGGCACCGGAAAGCCGGTTCGAGCCGAGATCAAGGAAGCTGAGGTTCCCAAGCATGCCAATCTCCGGTGGTATCGCGCCGGCGATGTGGTTGCCGCTCGCCCGGAACCGGACCATCGACGAGCAGTTGCCGATCTCCGGGGGTAACTCGCCGGAGAGGTTGTTGTTGATGACCAGCAGCTTGGACAGCCGCTGCAGCCGGAAGAGAGAGCGCGGGATTGGCCCGGTGAGGGCGTTGTTGGACAGGTCGAGCGCCTCCAGGCTTGTGCACCGGCCGAGCTCCGGCGGGATGATGCCGGTGAGCTGGTTGGCCCAGAGGTAGAGCATGCGCAGCGCCGGGAGGCGGCCGAACTCGGCCGGGATACCGCCGGTGATCTGGTTGTTGTCGAGCTCGAGGTCGGTGAGGTTGCTGCACCGGGCGAGCTCCGGAGGGAGCGCGCCGGAGAGCTTGTTGATGCTGAGCTGCAGCTCCTGCAGCAACGACAGGTTCCCGAGAGACGCCGGGATGTGGCCGGTGAGCCCATTGAGCGACAGGTCGACCACCGCGAGCGCGGCGCACGACCCGAGCTCCGGCGGGATGATGCCGACGAGCTGGTTCTGCCATAGCAGCAGGTTCTTGAGCTTCCCGAGGCCGCCGAGCTGCGCCGGGATGGAGCCGGAGAGCGCGTTCTCGTACAGGTATATGTTCTCGAGGCTGCTGCAGCGGCCGAGCTCCGGCGGGATCGGGCCGGAGAGCAGCGCCGTGTAGATAGCCAGCGTGGTGAGGTTCTTGAGCCGGCCGAGGCTTGCCGGAAGCGGGCCGGTGATGCTGGTCTCTGCGAGGCCGATCATGGTGAGCCTGGAGCAGTCGCCGATCTCCGCCGGGAGCGTGCCCTGGAGGTTCTTGTTGCCGCCGCCGCGGAGTACCTCGAGTCTGGCCATCAGGCCGATGGCCGCCGGAATCCTGCCGGCGAGCTGGTTGTCGTAGACGATGAGCTCCCGAAGCGCCGTGAGGTTGCCGATGGTGTCCGGGATGACGCCCTCCAGGCGGTTGGAATTGAGGTACAGCGTCTCCAGCTTGCTCCCCGGCCAGCAGAGCGCCGCCGGTATCGGTCCCGTGAGCACATTCTTGCTGAGATCAAGGTGCGCCAGTGCCGGTAGCTTGCCGAGCTCCGGCGGGATCGGCCCCGTCAAGTTCGCGCCGGCGAGCACGAGCCGCCTCAGCGTGGCGCCCATGGCAACGAGGTTAGCCGGCACGCCGCCGAACAGGTCGACGAACTCCAGTCTCAGCTCCGTGACGCCGCCGTCGGCATTGCACGACACGCCGGTCCACCGGCACGGCGACGCGTCCCCGGCCTTCCAGTCCGCCAGCGCGCCGCCGCCGCCGCCGCCGCCGCCGCCGCCACGCAGCGTCGCCTTCCACGCGAGTAGCGCCGTCCCTTGCTCGTCCACGGCGAGCACGCAGCCCACTCGCAGCGCCACAATCACGCACGCCATGACAGCCGCCGCCGCCAGCGGCGTCCCCGACGCCATGGTCGCCGCCCTCCATCCGCATCTTCTACTCATAACACCAACTCCACTCATCACGCATATACAACTAACTACACTCTTGTAGTTATACTTGTACCAAAGTGCAAGTATATCCAAGAAAACTGTGCAAGTGCAGCTAATCCTATATGATTCTAGTGTACTTGTGTTAATTGCTCCCGAATCTTGGTCTTGCTTATGTTGCAAGACTAGTATTAAGTACAAACGGCTAACTTGTTAATGAAGTGGTGATGAGGTTTAGTACTAAGGAGAGAGAGGCCATGTCCTCAAATGGTGAAGTTTTATATGTTGGTAGGTAAGGAGAGGGAGAAGGAAGAAGAAGGAAGGGATGTCTAAACAGGTAGGAGAGGTGAAAGAGTTTTGAGTTTGATGAGATCATGAAGGGTGAGGTAATGGAGGTTGTCCCTGTCCCTGCAGAATCTCTGGATCCAAGGTCACAGAGAGCACAGCACTGCACTGCACTGCACTCTGTCCCTCCTGGGACTAGTTTAGTAGCACTCTCTTGTGGCCTCTAGTGCAGTGCTCATAATCACCATGGTTATGCCAGTGTTAGGATTGGAGATTGGGAGTTTAAATTTTGGACAGGCATCACCAACGATCAATTTACTACTTTAAAATGCCCAGAAGGAGCTTAAAGAGGACAGAGAGAGAAGGTGCAGAATTTTTTTTAACAGCAGCAACAACTTTGCTGGTTCAGAGCAAAAGATGGTGCCCTCAAAGACAGCTGTGGCATCAGGTTAAGCAGCTTCATGGAAAGGCTGTGTGTGTGTGTCAAGGGGGATAAGATTAAATAACATTCAGTTAGAGCAACACTTTAACAGCCTGTAGGTAAGGACTTGGCTGTAGATTTTGCACATTGCAAGGTGGCAATTGAACATACTAATAGGAATTAAGAACAAGAGATGAAAACTTGAAAAATGGATATGAAATTCTTCCTTGGAATTAAGAACAGGAGTTGAATTCTTGAAAATGGGCATGAAATTCTTCCTTCAGAAAAGGGGATATCAGTATATCACTACTGCAATAATGCAGAAAAAAGCTCTGGAAACTGACATGTATGAGCCATATATATTGAGCAAAGCCTCTAACTCACCTGCTTTCTTGTTGATAACATACTTAAGAGCCAGTAAGTAGCCAGTAAGCCCTGCATTGTAATTAAGAGCATTGCAGGGTGAGAATTGAGCCACTGTGGTGTAGTAAGAATCTCCAGAGTTGAAAGTTGAAAAGAAGAATAAAAGGGGACATCACAGCTGGGTACTTAGTGGTAACACATGACACACACAGAGAACAGTTCATTCCATGCAGTAACAGTTATATAAACTTCATGGCAGATGCTGTTTCTTGTAAGGTAAAACAGAAAAGGATTGGATCTAAAAACCCTAGCAGAGGCTATCACATGCCCCTGGTTAGATCTAATCTCTCCTTTCCACTGCCAAGTTCTTAGTTAATTACCATCTGTTGTACATTGTGTTAATGGCGAGGAAGCCACCATCTTAGCTAGCAGCAGGATTATACTAGTAAAAGCACAGGAAATTTTGCAGGCACACAGATCTAGATCTACCTTCCTCTCCAAATTCCCATTGGTAAATGAGCACTTCTGATTAACCAATGCAGCACTACTAATCCCGTAGAAGATAATGGAACTTGCAGAGTATTTGCATTGGGGTTAGAACTTCTATTTGCAGTGTTGGTTGTTTTACCCGAAAAGACAGGGTACATGCTTCTGCCTTTACAGTAAAAAAAATGCAGGTTTCTGATGTGTATGAACTTTGCATGTAGAAGTAGAACTGTACATGAGTGAACATTCTACTGACTTCTTAAAACACAGCGATTGACAAGTGATCATGACAAAGTGATGAAAACTAAAAATCTAACCATAATCGGTTAGCAATTACCACCAATAAAATCTCATAAGATGATTCTTGTTCACACGCTAACAGCTCCCATGAATCAGTCTGGGATCATCCTTCATGAACTGTGAGCAAAACAATTCATCAGGAGGGAGGCTGCACAAACTGTAAAAACTAACCATGGTTTACATGAATGTAAAAGTAAATGGAGGAAGAAAGTCATACTTGCTGAATACTGTCAAAAGAATGCATAAACAAAAAATAAAGAGGACAATCATGTGTACAATGCACTGTTTCCAAGGTTTTAACCACATCATCACCTAGATCTACCGGCCTAAACATGTTTACCCAATTCATTTTCTGTCCTGACGCATATGGCATTGGCAGTTTTGTTGACAAATTCCTCAGTGTTTAGTACCCATGACAGTATTTTAATCAGCGTTTAGTTGAAAGGCATCTCAAAGAGCAATATCTATATCTTTGATTTCACTGAGCAAAAGTGATTAACCGGTCACGTGAGGCAGTGGACTCTTCAGATACTGGCCGCGTGACTGTATCCAACCATCAAAAATATATTCCATTCGCCTGTAGCTCCTCGTAGACATGATGCGGCTATTGGTACTCATGTGGTTCATCTTTTGTCAGGGTGGCAATTACATGTAACTAATGCAAACTGAAAAATGAAAGGCAGGTTTCAGTAACAGAAGCAAAGGTGGACACACTTAAAACAGAAAGGGGAAGAAGAAAAGAAAGAAAGGCAATCGAAATCAGAAATATTATAAACATAACTTGCAAGTAACAATAATTAGGCACAAAGATTGCATTGTTTAAAAGAATTGAAATGGTAGTGAAGGACATCGAGAAGGAGAGAATCTAGGGCACATGCAGGGTTTGAAGACATGAAGAATACAATAACGCAGGGGCAAGGATAAGCATCATGTGAGAAGGAGATGGTGGAACAGGTATTCATTGGTATCATGGTGGGATGTGGTAATATGTTTAACTTCAGTGCTCCAGGCAATTAAGGGCATAATAGACATGCATTATTTTGAGCAAAAAAATTAGGACAACCATTAGCAATAAACTACTGGAGTTAGTGCCTTAACTGGTGTCTGATGATGAGCAATGAGCAGAAGAAAAGCCATGGAGGCACAGCTACTGATATGCAATTTTTTTCTTCAGAAAAGAGGATTGCAATTTTTTGTCGATTGCTGAGGCATAGTCCCAAGCAGACCCACCTGCTCAATTGTACAACTCCACATTCCAAAGGGACATGAAGATAGGACCAGAAAAAAAAACACAATTTGTTGATGTGTACAGTACAGTGTTGCTGCACATAGGCTAATTTTTACTTCATCTCCAAATGGTTACCTGATGAAATATTTATCAACACATGAACACAGATGCATCTGCCACTGGAAAGCTGAATGCCTAAATCTCTTCATCACCGAAATGGTGCATGATTCAACGAATGAAAGAATTTACTTGCCACCAGAGAAGGATCACTACATCTACATATTTCTTCTACAGTTTTTTTTATGTCCTCTCATGCTTGAGGATGAAACATTAACTAGTTGCCCGTTAAAAACAACAGATGTCTTATGGCTTATATGCGAACACGCTTCTCAAGCTCATAAACGATGTAATTTTTCAAAAATAATTCTATAAAAAATTATTTATAATTTTTTAACATTAAATTTGTTTGTTTGTAACTTAAATAAATGTCCTTCATGCCTGGTCTCCCATTTCTTACCAGCAGAAGTTTCAGCAACCTTCAGGTATGAAGCTGATTTTTCTCTTTTGACATCTCATTGACAAATGCCTGATAGAAATTTTGTTTATCTGTACCAAAAATTCGATATGAACAGCATAACATTTTCTTTATCAAGACATTGAGTATAAAACTTGGTAAACATTATTAGCACTATCCAGCAGTGCTGCTGGAAAAGCAATTTTTTACAGTTTCATGTATTAGCAACACTGTGTTTTCTATCAACAAGTTGGAATAAGAAGCTGTACTTGTTTTGCAGTTACCAATTACTCGTACAATTTTTTTCCATTAGATACATAGTGAATCGATCAATAGAAAACACCCAAGGGGTGGATTTGTAGACCACACAAATCAATCAGTTCTTTAGTGCAGACAGTGAAATGATTAGATCCAAATGTATAGAACCGGTAGGGTCAATTAACACTCAAATTACAATATTTAGCCATTATTTAATTGAACATGATAATAGTTCTTTAGAGAACCATCTTGGGAGCAGTGCCCGGGTTTTGAGGGCAATGGAATTGAGTCCTATGATCTCTTTCGGCTCTAAGCACCAATTAAGCCAAAAGTACTCATATAAACACCATAGCTGTTACCATCTTCCTCAACTTTCTGACCTCATCACCTTTTATCATGTGCACCTAATTATGCAGTATATTCGTTTCTTGTTCACCATCAGCTTAAACCTCCATCTGAAATTTTCAAATTATTAATGGTTCCCAAGAAAGACTAGCTTTACTTTCCACTGCACTTCCATTCCACTGTAAAGAGGTTACTTGTGAAAAGTGCTAATTACATATGAGGTTATAAGCAAACAGAAGTAACCATCTGGTAACCAAAATCTTTCACTCAGGCAGTGTCAAATAAAATGTATCACTTCTCTTCGATATATAGTTTCATTAACACCAATGTTTATAGTTATTACATTTCTCAATTTATGCTATTTTCAGGAGATAATGGTGAGGTTCCATGGTCAAATCAAACGACATCAAGATTTAGGACAATGAAGCTAAAATCCGATGTGTAATGCTTCCAAAACAGATGCTAGCATCTTTGCATTGAACTTATAAAAAGATTGCATATACAGTAAAATTGACCTAAGAACTCATGATCAAGGACCAGTAAATAGCAGAGAATTCACGTGCATTGCAGGGGACACATAAATACAAATAAAGAGAGTAAAATACAGAGACTATAAGTGGACTCCTATGTTTCCATTGTTTGAACTGGATAGATGGATTACCCACAGGTTGGCAAGGGCAGATATTCAGATACAGCACCACAGAGAGCGAATCCAAACAACAACAATTGCAAACATTCAGTTTACGGGAAGCATTACAACTACCAAAAGTGATTTTAAGAGTGCACGAATTGCAAAACTGTGTATGGGAAGGGTTGCATCATCTCATACTGATCCCTTCCTTGATTTAAGGGAACTGCCTTGTATTGATTGTATAACAGAAAAAATGATGCAAGAAAGGCTCAAAAGTACGGGTGCACTTACATTTGGACGGTGTCAAAAGACTGAGAACTATGGCAGTAAGCTACGATCCAATAAAACAGACAAAAATGAAGTCAAGTTAGCCTTTTGCAAGTCCAATGATAAAATTGGTCAGTATGTCATGGCCCAAAAAGTCACACCAATCTCTTATATCACCATTTTGTTTTTTATAACACTAGTTGATAGGGAAGTTGTTTTCTGTAGCTCACTACGAGGGCCTTTAGACTGCCGGTTCACCAACTTTCCATTGTGAATGTTAGGCAAGACTGTTCTCTACAGTAGTAATCGCGCGCAGCAGGAAGAGCCAGAAAAAACTGTCACATTGATCTTCTATCAGTTTGTTACAGGCAGACTGTTCAGCACTTCTATTATATGAATGCATCATCATTCTCAGAGTAAAAGGGAAACCGGTCCGCAAAATTAATTTTTTTTTCAAATACTTAGGACTTAAGACAAAAGCATGGTTCAAATCGTTCAGAATGGTCCTATTAATTCCAGAAGGAGGTCCCGAACATGTCAAAACCAAAAAACTGTACATCTGGAACTAGCATTTCAATCAAGTGAGCTGATCAGAAGTTGTAAATCAGCACCATGGGAAAAATTGAGAAAAATCTATTCCTTGCCAATGAGTTTGTTTCCACTCAACGATATAACATCGACTTCGGACATTTCCTTACATGTTACCGTGTTTCCAACAGCTTCTACTACATACCATCACAGTCAGGTTGACCAGTTAGTATTTTTAAAAACAGACCAAAATACCCTTAGTCCCTTATACAGATGAAGGGTTTAGCAACCCTTACCACCATACTCCTCTTGTCTCAATTCTGAACCAATTAAAGGGGCGAAGCCCCTTATATCTTTGTGGGTGCAAATGCACCCACAAATTTTTTTTAGTATTAATCTCATATTTTGACCATATATGCACCCCCTAACTCAATATAATGTACTCCTTACAGCTTAACCAGTAGTCTAGTTAAGGAAGTTAGGACATCTTAGTTCAATTTCGCACCCCTTTATTTCGCTCTAGCTTCGCCACTACCTAGTTGACAGACTGTAGTGTGCTAATGTGCTTCTCCTTTTCCATTACCAATTCTACAGATATCAACCAGGATCTAATCACGGTGGCGACCCAACAAACTAGGGCAATCTCATGTTCTTAGATGGGCAAACGGCACACTAACTGACAGCGAATGGCATGGAGTAGTATAATTGGGGAACTTGGTGGTGTAGAAGGAATAGAGACAAACAGCGAAGGCAATTCATGATCGTCAAATCAAACTGATTTTATTATAATATGTGGTACCATTTACCTATCGAATCAATACTTTTAATGTACAAATATTAGAGATTATTACAATAAAATCTCCAACTAAGAAGAACCAAATTCTTTAAAAAAGGAGAATAACACCCACCATACCATTCCATAGCAAAATATTGCTTCAATAATAGTGATGATGATTTCAGTGTGGTATAACATATATGAAGGCATTGAATTGCCGACCGTGGCCAAAAAGGCACATAGAAGTACAATAAATATTTAGAACGAAGGGAAAAGTCATATCTAGTCCATGGGCCTATAAATTTTGCCTCTGTTTCACGTGGTAACAGTTGCGCACAAATCAAACTGTCTAAAAACTGCTTCACTTAGGTTTAAGCACATATATGAGTAGTTTTGCTTACAACTACAAAGGTAATGACATAATCTTGCATGTTTCCACACGGTTTCCTTTTCCTTGATATTTATCTAACATTGTTTTCAATATATTTGATTCATAATGAAGTTTACTCATCCTTCACGCCGCATTCTTGGAAATGCATAGTAAGCAACAACTTCAAAAATAGCACCAGCATGATACATATCGAGAAACAATAAAAAGTTTATCATCAGGAATAAGAAAGCGAGTGTGTTATACATATGCTTACTGCTTTATCAATATATTATGAAATCCTTGTTTCACTGGGCAATCCTTTTGCCTACCCTTTTTTAAAAGGTATGTTACATATTTAACAGAAATGGTTACAAAAGGAAAATACTGACCATAGTTGAATGGAACAAAATGTGCAGCAAAGCAAAATGATAGACAGAATGCAGATGCAGTGATACTAACCAAACCAAAACGAGAGCTAGAGGAAAATTTTCGCTATTACTTATGAAAGCCAAGTGCTGTAGATGTTTTATATGTCCACTTGTCCAGGCAATTGATAGAAGTTGAGCGTCTCACCTGAGACCATTATGGGACATCACCTCTTGCAAGAACACTGCATATGTAAACCACTAGTGAATTGGACAAAGCTACATGTCACCTGTGTAAGAAATAGCACCTACAGGCCATCCCAATTTCATCATATCAGAAGCCTCTGAAGCATTCTGCCATTGCACAGTCAAACAGAAAGATCATCCAAGCTATGATGATCAACGAATGACAGAATGAATGATGGTATTGATACCTTAATCTTAAAGCACACTCACAAAAGGAACCCCACAAAAAAAAAATCTAGAGTCCCTTCTCTTTTCCTCTGCATAACCAGCAGGCCGTAGGGACGGGCGAGCGCCAGCGCGGAACCTAGCTCTCTCCTTTCGCTAACGCATGCAGCGCTACGACGATTCCCCCACCCCGCCACGAGCAAAGCAAAGTGATGGTCGGAGGAAAGAACACGAAGAGGGAATAGGAGGGCGTAGGGAGGGAGCCGTTACCTCGCGCGGATGACGATGAGGGCGCGCGACGCGAATCGGCGGCGGCGACCCTGCCGCAACCGCCGTGCGACGGCGAGACGAGCCGCTTCGCCGGGCCCGTATTTTCATGGGCCTAATTTGGTGGCACCACTCGGTGATGGGCCTTACCTTCTCCGGCCCAAATACTACCAAGAGGACTCGGATTTTTTATTTTTATATATTTTCAATTTATAGAAATTATCCATTATCTAAAATTTTAAAAAATAAACCTTCAAATTCAAACAATATTTGATAATTTGTCACTCTTAAGAAATGAATTCGCATTTTTTCTATTTTGATCTATATTCATTAATTGACAATAGCGGTATCATATATCTTGAGTGATAAAGGATCAATTTTTGATATTTAAAAAGTAAAAACTACCGTTTCCGAAGGGTAATTTTACAAACCGCTATATGCCAAGATCGCCATAAATTTTTCAAGAGGGTTCAACTTGTTTTTTGCCTGAAATAATGCCTGTGTACTCCAAGTCGTAGTTGACTAGTCGTCACCGACCCGTGAAAAAGTTAGTAGTATTTTATTTATTTTAATTTTAAGGGCAACCCAAGCGGCACGCCTTAATTGCCTTCCTAATTAAGCACTCCACCTTTGCCTCCCTCCGCAAGCAGCAGCAGCCGCAGCAGCTCCGGCGAAATCCCCGATCGCCGCCGCGATGAATGCGTCGCAGTTTATGGACAAGCAGATCCTCGGCCTCGCGGCTTCGGGCGCGGGGGCGGGCGCCGCCGCCGTCTCCGCGTCCTCGTCCCCTCCCGCGGCGGGAGGAGGGACCGGTCTGTTCGATCTGATGAGCCCCGACCCGCAGGAGGAGGCGGACAGACACGCGCGCCGCGCGCACCGTGGCGACGTGGACGAGGTGGTTCCCAGCTACGACTTCCAGCCCATCCGCGCCCCCGCCGCCCCGGCGCACGTTGCTGCGACGACCTCCTCGTCGAACGCTTGGGGGTCGCTCGACTCCAAGGCCGCGTGCTCTAGCCTCAAGGTATCATCACCTCCCCGCCGATGGCACTTCCCATAGATCTGCTCACCCCGTCCTCTTTCACTCGCTAACTGAGCAGATAAAATTTGTTAAGCTTCTGTTAGATTGCGCTCTTGTGCTAGGATAAGTGTCCATCTCGGGTAATTCGCACTTGGTGCTGTAGCGTTGCCGAATTGACGTGATTGCTTATTTGCTACTACTTCAGATTTTCGGTGTTGGTGAAAGCTGTTGCCTTATCTGTGTTCATAAAGGGGACACCACTGTATTAGTAAAGATAGTTACTTTGATTTCTTCAATGAGCAGTTCAATGCTATATCTGTAGAAAATAGAAATAGCCCTGAGCCCCTGACTGTATTCGCCATTTTACTAGATGGCATCACTGTGTTTTCCTAAAATCCTTCTAGTATGTTTTCAGATGCTACTCTTTCAGTCTCCCTATATTTTCCCCAAAGAGGCAGACACCCCAATTTGTTAAGTGTTAACTTGCATTGGTCAATGCTATTTTGGGATTCTATCATTCTAATACTGTATTGATGGTCCTGGTTTGTTTTCACTTCTTTATTTAGTTGGTTCAGATTGTTCAAGGTCTAGGTTAGATAGTTTGGCGAAAATAAAGGTACATTGAAACAGTATGTAGGTTCTTTGTGACATTTCTATCTGTTACTCTGGCACATGACTTTATGAATTTCTGATGGTAACATAGCATGTAATTTGTTGCCAAATGATCAATTGTTAAAACAGACAATAGTTGCATGTATCCCATCCCATGCTTATGTATCTGTACTTCATAATACTCAGTCCAGCAAATTCTTTTATTCATATCATACCATAGTTGTTAACGTGTCGCTTAGGCAGCCTAAGCGTCCCTGTACTCGGCAGTGATCACTGTGGCCACCGCTTCGCCATATGTGAGCATGGCGTCTGCCTTGCCACATATGGCATCCACCTTGCCGCGTATGGTGTCCGGCCAATGCCATATTCCTCAAGGTGAACGCCTCACAGACGCCACGGACAGGGAGTTGTCCAGGTTCGCGATTTATTGGTCTGTGCTTGATCGGTTCCTCAGATAATTATCTTGCTTTCTGAGGTGTCAAAGCCTCATGTCTCTTGCTAATTGCTATATATACGTAATACATGTTCTATTTGATGTGGTTCTGAATTTAAATTACTGCTGTTCCAAAAATTACTGTGCCATGTATATTTATGTGAAGTGAGTATGGCATCGCCTCGCCGCATGCCATACTCGCCTAAAAGGTGTGAAGGTGGTTAGGCACCTCGCCTTGCCTTACTGTCATAATAACTATGTCTCATACGCTGATTCATGATCATTTATTAGTTCATATATAAGTGTTCTGCCTATCGTTCCTTGTGATATATGTGCTTAATTTGTTTATCCTTTTCATCGTGCAAAGAGTGCTGGTGACTTGGACTCTCATGTGCTCAAGAAGGTTAGTCATGAAGAAGAAAGGAGCAACTCCAATGCAGTCTCTATAGCAGATATTGATCGCACGATGAAGAAATATGCTGATAACCTGCTACATGCACTGGAAGGTGTAAGCTCAAGGCTGTCACAGCTAGAGGGAAGAGCACACCATCTTGAGAACTCTGTTGGTGAGTTGAAGCTAACAATTGGTAACTACAATGGCAGCATTGATGGAAAACTGAGACAATTTGAGAACACGCTGCGTGAGGTAAGCTTTCTCTTTTACTGGTAGACAGTATGCCATCATATCCTAATTGGAATAACCAATTCTGTGGATTTGATTATCAAGAAGGGATATAATTTAGTTTGCTAGTATTTTCTTTACCTTGCCATGCACAATGCTGCTGTTGTTTAATTATTATCCTTAAAAAAACTGAAGCATGAATACTACTTGTCTGTATAAGGAACTGATTCTACTTTACCCAGTCTTGGATTGTTTAATTGTTGATGGTTCATAGCCTTGTAGGTTGCGAGTTAACTGTAATTAGATGATACATGAATTGGTAACCAATGTGTAAGAGTTGTTCTTTAATTCTAACTATATGCAAATTACCTGGTATGCTAGTCTTTAAGTTGTGATGTAATTGTCTGGAACATTACTGAAAACTGCTTACTTGGTCTTCATTTGTAATAATTTGTTTTGACGTTTTGTACAATTGTGAGGGCATTCCATGTCTAAATACTGCATGTGCTATGTTCAGGTTCAAGCAGGTGTGCAGATTTTGCGTGACAAGCAGGAAATTGTGGAGACACAGGTCCAACTTTCAAAGCTTCAAGTGTCAAAAACGGAGGACGCTAAATCAGAGAATACTGGTGCTGGACAGGCAGATTCATGGCAGCAGCCAACTCCACCCCGAACACAGCATCAAACCCCTCCTTCCCAACCACTGGCACTGCCTGCCCCTCCTACTCCAAATGCACCACCTCCACCTGCGCTCCAAAGCCAATCTCCATCACAGTTCCCAGGCCATTTACCACATTCCCAGGTGCAATCAGTTCCACCTGCTCCACCGACACCATTAGCACCAACCATACCACAGGAGTCCTACTATCCCCCATCAGCACAGCCAACTGACTCAACACACCAGCAGTATCAAGCTCCACCAGCCCCACAGCCACAGGCACCTCCAGCACCACCACAGCATTATCAAACCCCACCTCAGTATGCTCAATATTCTCAGCCTCCTTGTGCAAGTGTTAACCCGTCAAATGCAGTCCGACCATCAGTGTCCCATCAACCCGAAGTTGCACCTTATGGGCCTCCTACTCAGAACTATCCACCAAATGTGCGCCCACCACCCCCTTATATGGCACCACCTAGCGGGCCTGCTCCTCCTTTCTATGGTCCAAACCCTGGTGTGTATGAGCCACCAGCAGTCAGGCCTAACTCTGGGCCACCGCCATCTTACAACACTGGATACAAACTACAGGGTGGAAGCGGGTTCTCTGAGCCATATGGTTACAGTGGGTCTCCATCTCACCATGACAGTGCTGGAATGAAGTCACCCTTGCCATTTAACTCAGCAGGCGCCTCCCCTGGGGGAAGCGGCAACTATGGCAGGATCCCTACAGCTCAAATGCTTCCCCAAGCAGCACCAGTGAGCCCCGCTCCAAGCGCATCCTCTGGCAACAGGGTGCCGATCGATGATGTTGTGGAGAAAGTTGCCACAATGGGGTTCTCAAGGGAGCAAGTGAGAGCTACCGTTCGCAAGTTGACTGAGAACGGCCAGAACGTTGACCTGAACGTGGTGCTTGATAAGCTGATGAATGGTGCCGATGTCCAGAACCAGAGAGGCTGGCACGGGCGCTAAGCCTGGCTGCTGTCCATGGCCATCAAGTGTTCCCCCAGCAACCTGTGTATATTACTGAACATCCATGGAACCATTTTGTGCATCCCCCCGAACTTCGGAATTCATATTATCACTTTGTCAGGTGCGAGGAACCGAACAGGTCTGCCTGATTTGCTGTTGGATCTCGTACAGCTAGTGTTCTTTTACTTCTTTAGCTCTTGGTTTCACCTGGTATTGATTGGTAGCAGATGTAACTTGATATCCAGCGTCCAAATTGACCAGTACGTTGTACAGGTGGTGAACTGGTGATGACATATCCTGCTTTTTGAGTCCACGGACTGCCCTGCGCCCATGTTCTGCTATCTACGCTGTAAGACGCCTGTCAGAAACACACATTTTTAGCTAGCCTGCCCAGTTGGTGCTTTACGTGTTCTGTGTTGTGCTCGCGTACTGTGTGATCTGTCTCGTTGGACACGCATGGTGGTTCTGGCCTTTTTGTGTGAGATGTTGTGGATAATGTCCATGACATTTGTCGCAACTCGCAAGCTGTTGCCAACACATGATACGAGTACGACGAGCTTAGCCTGAGAGCTCCAGGCTTCGAAAAGCCTGAAAGTTCCTGTCCTTTGCAATTGCACATCGAAACAAATCAACAATTACCCTACACGGCTCATGTCACAACAGAATATGGAAGATTGATAAAGCTGAGGTTATAATTAGATTTAAATAAACGAATCTAATTCAAATGTTAATAAGCAGTTTTAAAACAAAAATTTTGATAGTTTTTATATAGATTTTTTTTAATAACATAACATACACTGTTGTTTAAGAGCACCGGAAGCGTGCTCACTTATAATCCATAAGCCGATTGTAGTTTTGAACAAGCCCAAATGATCTTACCATGATAAGTTCAAGTGCTCAACACATTTTATGCGGAAAAAAATTTGATGGGAAGGACTCTAACATCCTCACGACGAGGAATCTTCTTAGATTTGCGCTAGGTGTCATTTGAGCTGATCGGACAGTTGAGAGTAACTTATCTAGAAACTAGAGTTAGAAGCCGTTGTGCTAGATAAAAACTAGGCTACCACACATTGGATAAAAAAAAGATACATATATTATATATCCAGTAATGATATGTATTGTTTCTTCTATACATCTTATATACACCCAATTTTTTCATGGGTCTACAAAACAAGCTAGCTTGCAGATTAAGCCTGCATTAGCTGGATACAAAACAAGCTAGCTTGCAGATTACGATGCCACATTCTCATCGAATTAATCACCTTGCAATTCCAGATAATCACGCAATACATATTAAATTAATTATGAAATTTAAGAGTCGAAATTGCAGAGTTCAGCAAATATTAACCAAAGCACATAAATATGATGCACCAGGATGGAAGATGGAACTTGGAAGCAGCAATCGAAGAAGATATAGTATTAAGTTTAATCATATTCCCCATTGATCTTGCAATTGATCACCGTCGTCGTGATCGGGGACAGCGCGGCGCCGCCGCGCGAGCAAATTGAGCAGCGATGCGATCGAGCTGTCATTTCATGGCGGCGATGCGGTCGACGAAAATGGCGAAGGCCTCGTCGGTGTCGAGCATGCTGATCCTGACGAACCTCCCGTCGGCGCCGAACTTGGCGCCGCCGCGGCTGACGATCTTGCACTCGCGCAGGTATCCCTCCAGGTCGTACACCTCTTCCTTCTCGCAGCGCAGCCACGCGAACGCTGCAAATCAATCGGAGGATATCAATGGAGATGGATCACATTTGGATTTGGCTTTGATTTGTTGCAAGGTGAGGTGGTGTGTGCGTACGTGGGTAGGCGGCGACGGTCTCCTTGGCGAAAGTGCAGTATCCGGGGAGCTCGTCGGGGAGGGAGAAGATTCCCGAGGACGCCACGGCGGCACGGAGCGCGCCCCAGCGCGCCATCATCTTCCGGCGAGCGAAGTGGAAGAGGCGGCTCCGGTCGCCGACGGCGGGTGCGTGCTCGTAGCCGTCGGAGATCGCCTTGAGGATCTTGGCGGCGCGGAGCTGCGAGTCCTTGGACACGCCGATGGTGTTGAGCTCGATGAACTTGTTCATCCTCTGCGCCATCGCCCTGTCCTTCACCAGCGCCCACCTGCGAGAACGAAACTGGTTTAATCGTCACCGGCGACGAGAGGATCGCAGGCGGCGGGGTGACGGTGAAAGATTACCCGAGGCGAGTGCCGGCGTGGCCGGTGCACTTGGATGCGGTGAAGAGCATGATGTCATGAGCGGCCGCCACGGTGATGGGCGTGTACTGCGGCCAGTAGTAGGCCAGGTCGTGGACGGCGATGCCCGTGCCGGACTTGAGGACGGCCTCGCGGACCCCACCGTCTGGGTTGTTCGGCGAGCAGACGAGCTCAATATAGGTCTCGCCGTCGAAAGTCCGGGCGTCGCCGGCCCACCGGTACAGGCCGGACTTGAGGAAATCAGTCACCGCCGGGTACGACTGCGCGGCGCCGGCGCGTCGTCGTCCACACCAAGATCAACCATTAATCGTGTCAGATCAATTGTCCACTAGAAAGATAAAAAATTCTATACAAATCGTATGAATAATTCGCGTTTTGGAATCTATAAATTCCAAGAAAACAGAGTTGTTACTAACATTTGAGAAACCTAGCCAAGATAAATATATTAATTGTAAAATTGTTTAGTATATCAATAATATGTAATATCAATCTAATTTAATATACTATAATTGATCTTACACTACAAAATAAAAAGAACTTTGAAATGAACCGTTTCAAACCGAAGAAATTAAAGGTAATTTTGTAGGAATTCTATGAAATTGAGTTCTCCTAAGAGGTGAGTCAAGGAGAGGAGAAGATTAATATAT
>KE373164.1:103826-115426 GCA_000418225.1 Zizania latifolia | reverse complement strand
TGTAACTGAGCCAATGTTTTCTTCATGCCATTCATATGAAAATTCATAATAAACGGCTCGAAGCTCGCAGGGAGCGACTGAAGTATCACATCTGTGGCCAAGTCATCATCAAGCTTAGAGCCAAGTTTCTGCAAGTTCTCCACGTAACCAATTTTCTTGATCACATGAGGACTCATAGGACTGCCCTCTGCCAACCTGCACCCAAATAAAGACTTAGAGACATTATATCTCTCGGTCCTCGCCTGGTTCTCAAACATGCCCTTCAACCCAACGATCATATCATAGGCATCTCTGTCCTCATATTGCTTCTAAAGCTCAGAGGACATACAAGTAAGAATGAGACAGCTGACATCCACTGAATCACTGGCGTGCTTCTCATAAGCCCGCCTCTCAGCTAGTGGGGTATCATCCTTCGATTCATCAGGATGGGGTTTCTCTAGAATGTAATCCTTATTTTCTTATTTGAGAACAATTCTTAGATTTCTGTACCAGTCTATAAAATTTGTTCCAGATAATTTTTCTCTTTCAAGAATGGGTCGCAGGTTAAAAACTGAAGTGTTCTTTGCAGTAGGTGCCATGATCTACAACAAAATACAAGGTTTAGCACTATGCTATGTCAATCTTCTATCAAATAAAAGATATACCACAATATGAAAAATGATCACTTTCCCTCTAACGACACATTGTGAGACAAGATCCATAGTCGACTAACTCCTAGTGAGCTTTGGCATCACTGCTAGAAGATTAATGACATAGGTAAGCAACACTTTGCTAATCACATCATATGTGACTCTTGTTCGTTGAGTCGACATCCAATGTACGACACTCAACTCCATGCCCCAAAGCCCAAAACCATTTTGATAGCTTTGTTAAGTCAACTAATACTATGAATGCGGTGTCTGACACCACCCTAACTGATTGAGATAAAAGATGGCACCCTGCTTTGGCAGACCCACCATACAGTGATCACAACCTTACTAGGTGCAGCTATTGGAAAGAGCATCAATACTTAATTTTCTGAGGGAAACTATTCTATCAGGGTAACGATGCCTACCGCACACGCAACATGAAAGAATAGTATGATAGGAACCTAAGTAAACATCGCAGGCAATCATATTAACTGTGACTGAGTACGGCCCCTTCACATGGTGATCTCCATCTCCATGGTTCCTGTCCGTCGAGTCATACCGCTTCAGGCCTCTATGAATCTGTATCAGCCTATTACAACTAATAGCGCTATACTAATTACATGAGCAGAAGTACCACTTGTCGACGCGCAGGTCATACAACATTTGAACAGCCTTGGGATGCAATCAACCATGACACGCAGGTCATGTTATTACAAGCTCGTATCATATACTTTGTAATGCCATACCAGTCACAACATTCTCTGTAAAAACAAGTTAGGCGGAGACTATGCGCAACTAAAAATAGACCCGGAACTTCCGGCTCAGCCAGAACTTCTGGTCGAGGGACCGGAACTTCCGACTCAGGGCCGAAACTTCCAAAATCAACCTTCTGACTCGAATTTATTTTTGTCCGGAACGTCCGGTCCAACCGGAACTTCCGAGTCATACCCGGAACTTCCGAAAACAACATTCTGTATCGAAAATTATTTCGGCCCGGAACTTCCGGTCCAACCAGAACTTCCGGAAATCCGACGACAAAAATAATAGATCCAATCTATTTTCATCACATATCACCATATGTGATCGATCCAGATCGAACACTACGTAGGTAGGCTCTGATACCACTGTTGGGTTATGGGAGGCTACGCTAGCGCTTAATTTCAAAAATTTACCCCGTTAGCCTAGGAACTATGCGTGTAATGAGATCATGGATCATTACCTTGAACCACGAGACGCGCTCGGGCAGCGGAAGTAGAGTTGGAGTAGCGCGGTCGCAAGCAACTCTTCTCTCGGCTTCGTTCGTTCTTCGGTGATCCGACGATGAAGACGACGCGATCTGACGATCCGGCAAACTCCGCAAGAAGAAGATGAGCACCGATGCAGCAACGGTGCATCTACGGTATCCACATGTACAGGGACGAGATCACCTCGTGTCGGCGTGCTAGCACTGCTCGTGAGATCTAGAAGATCAACCACAACACTTGTAATCGTGGAGAGAAGAGAGGTGGTGGCTAGGGTTAGGGTGGAGTAACAGCGAACAGCAGCTCCCACGTGCTAGCCCCACCCCTCTTTATATAGTGCACCAACGTGGGCCTTTAATCTGCATTAAAGCCCAACAAATCTAATATGTTCGTGCAGTCCAGAACTTTTAGCTATAGCCAGAACTTCCACCCACCGGAACTTCCGGATCCCATTCGGAACTTCTGAAATAGACCTTCTGTATCGAATTAATTCTCAACCCGAAACTTTCGGTTTGTCCAGAACTCGGAACTTCCAGCTCTAGCCGGAACTTCCGGTTTGTCCAAAAAATCGAACACTGGGACTGACCCGGAACTTCTGGTCCTACCAGAATTTTCGGATGCTCCAGAACCCGGAACTTCCGGCTACAGCCGGAACTTTCGGTTCCTCCAGAATTTTCTTTGGCACAATTCCATCATGTAAGCCTTCGGAGTTGTTTTGCCATCTGGTAATGAACAAACCAACCAATCCAGGCGAGATGATTACCGTCACCGAGCAGTTTACCAACGCCGAAGATACTGAACGGGAGCAGATGCACCCGAACGCTTAAGAATCCGGCAAAGACAAGAAGAAGAAGGATCGTCGCCGTTTGCCCACACTTGAGGACCGCGACAAGCCTGAATCCTCCTCCCGGAACAAGAGCTGGAAGCGAAAGGGCTAGGAGGTTATGGTTGCTGACAAAAATTCTCGACCTTAGGTCCGGAAGAATTCAGCATTGCAGGAGGTATTGGATAACCCCTGCATTATTCACCCTAACAGTAACCACACCACCCACCGGTGTTACCAGTTGCGGAACCAGATGGTGAAAGAGGCGGAAGAAAACCCCCGGTAAGACAAGCGTCGTCGGAATGATAAAAAGAAGTCCAAAGAAGACAATAAAGATGCCGAGGCATTCGCGGCGGAAAACGATTTCGAGGAGCTCGCTCGAACGGTCTCCATGATCTTCGATGGAGCAATCGCCGTCGAATCCAAATGCCAGCAGAAGCTGCTGGCCCGCCGCGTCAATGTCATCAACACCACGCCGACCGAACGCCTACGGTGGTCGTAAATCTTAATCACCTTCAGCAGAGATGATCAGTGCACGGACGTCCCCAAACCAGGACGATTTCCACTGGTCGTAGATCCGGTCATCCTCAAGGTGCGCCTCAAGAAGGTCTTGATTGACGGTAGTAGCGGCCTCGATGTCCTATTCAAAGGGACCCTGGCTACGCTCGGTATTTATGAGTCCGCACTTTAAAAGACAGACACATCTTTCTACGGGATTGTCCCGGGGAAGGCCTCTATTCCACTCGGCACGCTCACTCTGCCGGTGACGTTTGGCACTCGGGACAACTGCAGAACCGAGCACATCAAATTTTACGTCACCGACTTCAAAACTGCTTACCACGCTGTACTCGGGCGGCCATCCCTCGCCAAATTCATGGCGATACCCCACTACGCCTACTTGGTCCTCAAGATTCTAGGACCAGGTGGGGCCTTTTTAATAAAGGGGGATGTTGCCACTTCGCACGCATACGAGCAAGATAGCCTCGCATTGGGTGAGGCCACGAACATCTCTGTCCAAATGGAGGAGACCATTCAAGCGGCCAAGACGATGCCTACCACTAACGTGGAGATCCCGACCAACACGCCATCGCTATCGGGCTTAGTGCCGTCGCCGACTGAGTATAAAAGATTTTAGCTCTCAGACGCTGACCCCTCCAAGATGGCGCTGATCAGGACAGCGCTAGATCCTAAATAGGAAAGCGCGCTCGTCAGCTTTCTTCGCGCCAACGTCGACGTATTCGCCTGGCAACCCTTTGATATGCCGGGCGTACCTCGGGAGCTAATCGAGCATGAACTCCATGTATACCCGACCGCCAAGCCGATCAAGCAGAAGATGCGCCATTTTGCCTAGGAGCGTAAAGAGGCCATCAAATAAGAAGTTATCTGCCTACTAACGGTAGGGTTCATAAAAGAGATATATCATCTCGACTGGGTAGCTAACCCCATCCTTGTAAAAAAGAAGAATGAGAAATGAAGAATGTGCATTGACTATACTGATCTTAACAAAAGATGCCCTAAAGATCCCCCAATGCCGCGCATCAACCAAGTTGTTGATTCCACAGCCGGCAACTCACTTCTCTGCTTCCTGGATTATTACTCGGGATATCATCAGATCAGCTTGAAGAAAGAAGATCAAGAGAAGATATCATTCATCACCCCATTCGGTGCATATTGCTACACATCAATGCCTTTTGAGCTGAAGAATACGGGGGCTATATGCCAGCGTGCTATTCAGCGCTGCCTGGCTGATCAGATCGGTCGCAACGTTGAAGCCTATGTGGATGATATCATCATCAAATCCAAAAGGCCAGAAGATTTAATTCCTGACCTCCAATAGACTGTAAGCAACCTTCGCAAATTCTGATGGCGGCTCAACCCGGAGAAGTGTGTATTCGGGGTGCCGACTGGAAAACTGCTCGATTTCATAGTCAGCAGTAGGGGAATTGAAGCAAATCTAGAGAAGATTTCTGCAATATTGAACATGGCCATGCCCAACAACGTCAAGCACATTCAGCGTCTCACAGGCTGCATGACATCACTCAGGCGATTTATCTCTCGACTCAGCGAGCGTAGGATGCCTTTCTTCAAGTTGTTGAAAAAAGGAGATTTCATATGGACGCTAGGGGCCGACCAGGCTTTCACCAACCTCAAGAAGTTTCTTTCTTCTCCACCGGTCCTGGTTGCGCCGACGTCCGATGAAACGCTGCTCCTCTACATCGCCACCACGACCCACGTGGTTAGCACTGCCATGGTCGTCAAGCGCCCGGAGGAGGGGCACGCCTATCCGGTTCAAAAGCTGGTATATTTCATATCTGAGGTACTCAGGTCATCCAAAATCTGGTACCCTCAGATTTAGAAGCTCCTGTACGCCGTCCTCATCACCACCAGGAAGCTCAAGCATTATTTTCAAGCTCATTCGGTGGAGGTTATCACTAAATTTTCACTCGGCGATATTCTCCAAAATAGGGACGCGACTGGTCGGATCATGAAGTGGGCCATCGAGTTGGGTGAATATACCCTCGATTTCAAGCCCCGCACGGCCATCAAGTCCCAATCCCTCGTCGACTTCATTACCGAGTGGACCGAGATTCAACTCCCCCAGATTGCCGAGTTTTAAGAGCACTTGACTATGTGTTTTGACGGCTCGCTCAGCATTGATGGGGCAGGAGCGGGAATTCTTCTTATATCCCCTCAAGGTGAAAGACTAAAGTACGCTCTTCAGCTATTATTTATGGCGTCTAACAATGTAGCCGAGTATGAAGCACTCCTTAATGGCTTACGAATCACCATTTTCCTTGGGGTTCAAAGATTAATGGTATATAGAGATTCCAAGTTAGTTATCAGCCAAGTTAACAAGGATTAGTCTTGCACCAACGAGAAGATGGATGCTTACTACAAAGAGATCCGCAAGCTAGAAGGCAAGTTCAGTGGGCTCGAGTTTCATCACGTCCCCAGGGACGATAATTCAGTTGCTAACTTCTTGGCTAAGCTTGGCTCATCAAGAGCCCCTATGCCGAGTGGTGTTTTTCTTCAAGAGCTCCCGAAGCCATCAATTCAAGATGATGAAATTCAATCTTCTGAAGCCGAATAAGCTCCATCCGTATTGATTATTACCGACAATGAAGAAGACTGGCGACAACCAATTATTGATTTCATTCTTACTGCTAAAGCTCCTGAAGATAATGATGCAGCAATTCGACTTTCTAAGAGGAGCAAACAGTATGTTGTGGTGGGATCAGAGTTATATAAAAAGGCTGCTTCAGCCCGAGTGCTCATGAAATGTGTTAGCAAATCAGAAGGGTCAAGAATCCTCAAAGAGATACACTCGGGTATTTGTGGAAATCATGCTGGCGCCTGGACACTGGTCGGTAAAGCCTTTAGGTCAGAATTTTATTGGCCGACTGCTCATAAAGATGCCAAGCTTCTAGTTCGTAGCGGCTAGGGCTGTCAATTTTTCACCAGGCAGCATCATCTCCCTGCTCAAGTTCTCCAGACCATCCCTTCTTCATGACCTTTTGCATGCTAGGGGCTTGATATGGTTGGACCTTTTCTAAAGGCCCCTAGGGTTATGATCGTCTTTTTGTTGCCATTGACAAATTCACCAAGTAGATAGAAGTCATGCCTTAAAGGACAGGCACAGTCAAGAAAGCCGCAGAGTTCATCCAAGACATAGTCTACCATTATGGCGTTCCTCATCAGATTATTATAGATCTTGGAACCCAATTTACCGACAATGACTTTTAAAATTCTGCAAAGATTGGTGTACTGAAGTCAAGTACGCTTCTGTTGCACATCCAAGAGCAAATGGTCAAGTTGAGTGAGCCAATGGCATGATACTCCAAGGACTAAAAGCCAGAATTTTTGATCCCCTCAATAAATATGACAGTCGGTGGATAAAAGAATTGCTAGCTGTTCTTTGGGGTCTTCGCACTCAGCCCAGCCGAGCCATTGGTCAGACTCCCTTTTTCCTTGTATATGGATCGGAGGCCATTTTACCGGTGGACATGCTGCACGAGTCCCCCAAGATTCAGCACTATGAAAAAGGCGCAGCCGAACAGACAAGAGAAGAAGACATCGATAGTCTTGAAGAAGCTCGTTTAGATGTGGCAATACAATCTGATCGATACCAAAAAAGTTTACGAAGGTACCATGATCGTAATGTGCATGGCCGGTCTTTTCAAGTCAGAGATTTAGTCCTTCACCGAGTACAATCTGTAGTCGGTGCCCACAAGCTATCGGCACCATGGGAGGGACCGTCCATCATCTCCGAGGCCACCTGACCAGGTTCATATTGCTTAATGCGTGAAGATGGTCAACGGATTGCAAACTCCTGGAATATTGAACATCTTCGGCATTTTTATCCCTGATGCAATAAGCTAAGTCCTTGTTTTAGATTAATAAAGATGTTCGATTTCTTCCGTTCTCCTCTTTACTCGACCCTCGAGCATTCAAAGTTTTATCACTTTAACTTTGAGTCAATGATCCGCTCTGGTCGGGTTAAATTATTCTTTCGCTTGCTCGAGGGCTTGGTCTTCTGTTCTATGATTCACCCGACTACTTTTAAGTGTTATTTTTTATTACATATGATGCCTATGGCCCCAACCAGCGTGCATGTGGCTCAAGTTTCCCCGCGCTATGGGCCTAAGCTATAACATACAGTCAGAAATTCACCACAAATGGTTGGGCATAGAACACATTAATAAAGAGGAAAATCATTGTTTCATTGTACAAAAAGTATATGTACAATTATTTTTCTACAATATTTCTTCTACTCAGCAGGTTCAATCGGATAAGTTTCCAAGTCTGCGACAAGGACATTGGCCGTCTCCACCGCCGAGTAGATACGCTCCACGTCGGACTCTTTGACGGTCGTCGGCCACCCTGCTTGGATGTAGTCCATACGTGCTGTCAGGTACAGCGCTCGGACAATCCCAAGTGCGTGCGTAGCTGCCGACCGAACAAAGTCTCGGGTTTGCTCCCATAGACGTGTCACCGACCCTTGGAGCCGCTCCACGAACTGCTCCACTGACCATACGGTGCTGGCAGGTTCGCTATCAATCATCTTGATGAGCGTCTCTGCACCAGCCCAAAAGTGATCTCGCTGCGCCTGAGTGTTGCTCAAACGCAACTCCAGGTCGGCAAACTGAGCGTTCACCCGCCGATGAAGCTCTGTAAGCACAACATTGTTTCAGAGAAAACTTCATCAAAATGGCAAAGAAAAAGTTTAAGCCGGTGATCCGTACTTTTGTACTCACCGAACCACTTGGTAGTGGCTGCTTCAGATTCCTTAAGCCTTTTTTCAAGCTCGGTGATCTTGGCCTCCGCCTGCGACGCCCTGCCAATGGCTTCATCCCACTCGATCAAAGCCGTTTCAGCTGAAGCGACCAACCGGTCCGCTAAACCAATGGCTGTCTCAATCCGTTCCTCTGCCACCAGCCATTCTGTTACACAAGCGTTGATTAAATACAAGCATAATAAGCAGTACTGGCGACAAAAAGTGATCAAGCACTTACCATAGGAACGGATTTCAAGCTGACCATGGAGGATGTCGTTATCTTTCACCAACCTCCATAAGTCGGCATCCCTCTACGCCAACTGACCAGTCAGCTGCTGGACTCGGGCGTTTAACGCTCCTAAGTCCAGGATGGGAGCGGGGCAGCTTGCCCCTATGCTCTCGATCAGCTGGCTCACGAGGCACTGCACAAGACAAAACAAGTTAGTCTAAATGCATACACGAAGTTATGTATAAAAAACTAATATTTGTAGGAGGACTTACGCTGGTCACTCGGCCACCCTCCTCTCGACTGCTCCAGTCTGGTCATTGGCTGCCGCACCGATGGCAGGTGGTGGCATCTCCCCGACCATGACTTCGGCGGGGTCGGCCACATGTTGCGCCATCTCAGGGCGATCGGCTGTCTCTGGTGCCGCCAGAGGCATCTCCACGTCCGCCTTCGCCGCGAATGATACGACTGCCAGCGACAGATCAACGGCACTCGCTGTCGTAACAATTGGCTACACCAAGTCAGGTGCAACAGCACTCGGCACCGCTGTGGTCGGCTGCACCGGAATAGGTCCAGCGGTGCTCGGCTCGCTTGGTGCCGGAGCATCCGACACTTGCGCCCCACTCGCTGCATCCAATGGCGGATCAGTTGCCCCGATGAACACCACCAAGTCGGTCGAGGGGGTGGCCATAGCTAGGGAATCGGCGCTAGTCGGGTCGGCCCCATCGTTCCCAGACAGTGGCAGAGGAGTGCTGATCAAAACAACAAAAAAGTTAAGTTTGAATTAAATTTAATTATTTGATTCAAATCAACGACAGAAAAACTTACTATGCCGACTGCTGGAATGCCAACGTCTTCATTCACCGCCCGGAGCCCGAAGTTGCTCCGACCGGCGGTGGCGGTGGTGGAGAAGGTGGTGGTGGTGTTGATTCAGAAGATGATGGCGCCGCAGCGTCGCCAGTCGCTGGGGCCGCCTCGGATGTCTCCGAGTCAGCACCAGCCTCTCTGGGGAAAGCCGACAGCACCTTGGGGGTCACCTTCTTCGCCGTCGTCTTCTTCATCGCCGTCTTTTTCGTCCTCTTCATCGAGGGAGGGCAAACCTCTTTGTCCTTCCTCTTCTCCCCGGTTGGCCCAGCGTGCGGATCGATATCCTTTTGCCCGACCGCCCGGGGCTGCTCGAGCAACGGTGGCAGAGAGCAATATGCCTCTTGGCTCTACACATTTCAACACTCAGCACCCAGTAGGTGATGTTATTAAAAATCATAAACAACAAAAAGATCATTCTTACCGGTGGTCGGGGGCAGCTGAGCTTAAAGGCCTTGGGGTCGGCGTCGGGGTTGAGGCCAAACCGACTAGCGAAGATCAGCTTCACCCACTTCCTCACCTCATTCGAAGACAAGTACTCAGTCGTCTCCTTGGTCGGGTCATCCCTGCAGAAGTACTCGTACGCCGGGCGGGTCCTCAACTTCAGTGGTTGGACCCGACAGGACACAAAGTTGAGCGCCATATGGACGCCCGATAAACCCTTTGCTCGGAGCTTCTTCATCATCTCGACCAGCTCATCCACCTAGCCCTACTCCTCCCGCTGACAACGGTCGAACCAGGTGAGCGCCGGCATTGGCACTCGGTCGGTCTCCGGTGAAAGGGCCGGCTCATGGTTAGCGACGTAGAACCACCCTGAGTGCCAGCCCTTGTTAAAAGATAGGAGCGGTACTGAGATGTACTCAGCTGCCTTCCCATCCCTCAGCCGCAACCCGCAGCCGCCTACCACCTTCTTGTTGGTGTTCGGCCTCAGACAGAAATAATGGTGGAAGATATTGAAATGTGGATCAATGCCAAGATAGGCTTCGCGGAGGTGAACAAAAATGGCGATGTGCAAATTGGAATTAGGGTTGAGGTTGTACAGAGAGATGTCATAATGGTAAAGAATACCACGAAAGAATGGGTGAGCTGGCAAACCAAATCCGCGGGAGAAGAAAGATTCGAACACTACGATCTCATGAGTGTTCGGGGTCGGGAACGCCTCGCCGTCCGCGGAGGACCATGCCGACAGCGCACTCGGCGGGAGCTCGCCTCGCTTCTCCAGCAGCGACACCACCCGCAACTTCTAGAACTCCGCCGACCGGTCAACTTCAGCATTGGGGTCAAGGGCCGCCATTGGAATGAAAAATGGTGGCGCTACGGGCTTGTGATTGAAGAGTCGCCTCGCCTTGCGGTAGCACACGATGCAACCGCAGTGGCGATTAGGGTTGTGAGGCACCAGTGAATCAAGGCTTAAGGAAGAAGATGAAGGCTAAGGGCTTGAAGTATGTAGAAAGATGAAGCACCTTTAATCGGGCTATCTATAGACCTCCCGAACAACGGTTCGTGCCGCCGATGCGCCACGATCGTCTCGGGACGCGTCTCAAAACAATCTTCGGCATTAATTACATCGGTCAACATATGTTTCAACCTATCCATCCAACCGATGATTGCAGATCCAGCGGTGGGTAGCAGAAAACAAATCGACGCCTACAGTTTTTAAACTGTACTCCCGTCTGCGAACCTGCCTTGGAACTAGCATGGGTCCCGTCGAACCTGTCGATTATGACAGGTGCCAGTCTACGGCAACGGACGTCTTTTCACCAAAGGAAGCTTACAAGTACTCCATTGCGCCAGACTGCTCCAACTGACACCTTTTCGCCAAAAAACCACTCGATGGGCCTATCTATCCTTATACACGAGTCGGTTTCGTCGGACGCCAATGCACTGAATATGCGGGATTTAAAAAAAATCTCTGAGACTGGAGCTCATTTTATTCAAGAAACTCTAGTCTCGGGGGCTGCACCCGGTAGGTGCACCTGAGCGGTGCACCGATCGGGAAAAATTCATCAAAACTAAGTCCTGAAGCCCTTTTCGACTACTCAACTCCATCTGCACGCCGCAGAGAGCTCGAGGGCTGTTGTCGAAAATATGATCTCGGATTACCTCTCGAGTGGTTTTATGATGATTGAGTAAAGGAGGGGTCAACAGACTCAACATTAAAGACGATCAGTCAATGGTCAACATTTTCCATACAGTCAGTGGTCGGGGACTTGAAAGCTCCTCGAGTCAGCACTCGGGAGGCCTCCCCGATCACAGGCACCCGAATGGTCGCCATCAAGAGCCAGGTCATCATTAAGCTCAACATTGTACAGTTATTATTGCCGTAATCGATTGAAGTTATTGCCCACGAACTGACCATTTATTCTATAATTGGTCATTAATAGGACATATTGATGGAATTGTGTCCAAGAAAATTCTGGGGGAATCAGAAGTTCCGGCTATAGCCGGAAGTTCCAGAGTTCTGGATCATCCGGAAGTTCCGGTAGGACCGGAAGTTCCGGGCCAGCCCCTGAATTTAGTTTTCTGGATGAACCGGAAGTTC
>KE373164.1:69937-96413 GCA_000418225.1 Zizania latifolia | reverse complement strand
GGCCAACGGGGTTAAAAATTAAAATTTGCTGGCTAGCGTAGCCTCCCCATGTCACAACACATATTAACTGCAAATTATAACCCCTGATCCCTCTCATATAAAGGGATCAGAGGGGGCCAGTAGAGAGAGGATTGGCTAGTCATCTCTTAGAAGATTTCATATGCTTAAGGCTATTCACGCCTCAAAGCTCATTCAACACTCACAGAATTAGGGTTATTATCCTCTGGGAGACCCGAACCTGTCTAAAAGTCCCCCCTGTCTCTCAGTTAGAGAAAACCATCAAGATTCGTCCACAGCACTCCCCATCGCCTAATCCAATCCGTACTGTGGGTACCCCCGTGGTATACTGTCATTTCGAACACAGCGACACTACCCTTTTACGGAATAGCGTTTGGAAGCCCCTAAATGTGCTACTACACATTCTGGAATCAATGACGATCTCATGTCTAAGGATTCTGCAGATACACTATTTAAGATGACAACTGATGACATATATAAAATAACAATCCCAACAGTATCTCAAGGTGGGTCTATCTAACTCCATGTTCACAAACATGAGTCCACATCATTGATTTGACATCTCCATGCCTATGATCTGCGAAACATGATCATCAATCAGACATATATGCTAATCTATAAATCATCACTGTCCCACATGACGATCTCAGATCAGGAATCATTTAGAATGACATCATAACACAAAGAGTCTCACAAATAAATCATCAACTTACTGATCTATGTAAAAGATATTTATTTAAGGAATAAGATAACCAATTATCCAAATGTACATCAGCATAGACAAAAATAACTTCTTCTCACATACACTTGACTCGCTCACGTAAGTATCTAATACCCATAGAGCTTAAGCGCATCTCATGCTTGGGCTGTGAGAGAGGCTTCGTCAACGGATCGGCTATGTTCAAATTCATGTGCACCTTGCATATCTTCACATCACCTCTATCTATAATCTCACGGATCAGGTGATAGCGCCGCAGAATGTGTTTGGACTTCTAGTGCGACCTAGGCTCCTTAGTTTGCGCAATGACACCACTATTATCACAATAGAGGTCCACTGGACTGGACACACTAGGGACAACACCTAGCTCAAAAACAAACTTTTTGATCCAAACTGTCTCCTTCGCAGCTTCCGAAGCTGCAATATACTCGGCTTCTATCGTTAAATCTGTAACCGTTTCTTGTTTAGAACTCTTTCAACTCACTGCACCTCCATTGAGGCAGAACATAAATCCAGACTGCGATCGTGAATCGTCTTTGTTAGTTTAGAAGCTAGCATCGGTGTAACCACTTACAACGAGCTCCTCACCTCCATACACCAGGAACATATCCTCAGTTCTTCTCAAGTACTTAAGGATATTCTTTACTATCGCCCAGTAACTTTCACCCGGGTTTGACTGATATCTGCTTATAACACTTAGAGCATAAGAAACATCTAGACGCATACAAAGCATGGCATACATGATGGATCTGATTGTGGAGGCATACGAGATCGCACTCATTTTCTCTAGCTCATCAGGTGTCGAAGGACACTAACTCTTGCTGCGAGAAATACCATGTGACATTGGTAGAAAACATTTCTTCGAATTCTACATATTAAACTGTTTCAATACCTTATCAATGTACATACTTTGGCTTAATCTAATTAGTCTTCTTGATCTATCTCTATAGATCTTTATGTCTAAAATGTATGCTGTCTCTCCAAGATCTTTCATTGAGAAATTTTTTCTCAACGAAGCCTTGACAGCATCTAGCATAGAAATATCATTTCCGATCAAAAATATGTCAACTACATATAAGACCAGAAACACAAGAGAGCTCCCACTAACATTTTTATAAATACAAGGCTCTTCTTCGTTCTTGATGAAGTCAAACCCTTTGACTACCTCACCAAAACGAAGGTTCCAACTCCGAGAAGCCTGCTTCAGTCCATAAATAGATCTTTGCAGCTTGCAAACTTTTCCAGCATTCTCTGAATCATCAAGACCTTCAGGCTGTGTCATCTACACATCCTCACTTAGGTTTCCATTAAGGAAAGCCGTCTTGACATCCATTTACCATATCTCATAGTCATAAAATGCGGTAATTGCTAGGATGATCCGGATAGACTTTAGCATAGCGATGGGCGAAAATGTTTCATCGTAATCAACACCTTGAATCTGCCTAAAACCTTTCGTCACTAATCGTGCCTTATAGATGTGAACATTTCCATCAACGATATCTTTTTCTTAAAAATCCATTTACACCCGATAGTTTTTACACCATCAGGTGGATCGACCAAGTTCCAAACTTGATTCTCTCGTATGGATTCTAACTCAGATCTTATAGCTCCAAGCCATTTCTCAGAGTCTGGTCCCATCACCGCTTCCGAATAGGTCTTAGGTTCATCATTGTCTAACAATAATATGTCGCGCTGCCTAGTGGTAAAAATCGCTAACCGCTCGGGCGCATGACTCAACCTATCCGATCAACGTGGGGCTGGTGTCTCAACAACAGGCTCTGCAACATCTTGCATATCGAGTGGCGGTTCAGTAGGAGCTGAAACACTTTCTAGTGGTTCTCGAACCTCTTCGAGTTTCATCTTGCTCCCACTAACCCCTTTCGAGAGAAACTCTTTCTCAAGAAAAACACCATTCCGGGCGACAAACAATTTGTCTTCTTTCCAGTTATAGAAGTAATATCCTTTGGTTTCCCTAGGATACCTCACAAACAGGTATTTATCAGATTTGGGAGTGAGCTTATCAGACGTCAAACGATTTACATAGGTCTCACAATCCCAAATCTTTAGAAAAGACAACCCGGGACGCTTCCCAGACAATATCTCATATGACGTCCTCTCCACAGATTTAGATGGAACTCTGTTTAGTATGAAAACAGCAGTTTCTAAAGCAAATCCCTAGAAAGACAATGGAAGATCAGTTTGACTTATCATCGACCGGACCATGTCCAACAAAGTTCGGTTCCTCTGCTCGGACACTCCATTCCACTGAGGCGTACCGAGTGGAGTCAGCTGTGAAACAATTTCACACTGCTTTAGATGATCATTAAACTTATTGCTCAAATATTCACCTCCATGATCTGATCGTAGAAATTTGATTGTCTTGCCAGTATGATTTTGTACCTCATTGTGGAACTCCTTGAACTTTTCAAATGATTCTGACATATGCCACATTAAGTAGACGTAACCATATCTACTAAAATCATCGATAAAAGTTAAGAAGTACTGGAATCCACCTCTGGCTATAGAACTCATTGGTCCACATACATCAGTATGTACAATGGCCAATAGCTCGTTTGCCCTCTTACTTTGACCAGTGAATGGCGTCTTAGTCATCTTGCCAAGTAAACATGACTCACATGTGTCAAACGATTCAAAATCAAATGACTCCAAAAGCCCATCTCTATGGAGCTTCTACAGCGCTTCTCATTTATATGACCCAGACGACAATGCCAGACATAGGTAGAATTCAAATCATTAAGTTGTGGTTTCTTTATATTAATGTCATAGACATGTGTATCCTCAAAATTCAGAACATATAAGCCATTCAACAATGGACAAACACTATAGAGCATACCATTCAAAAATATTGAACAACACTTGTTCTTTATTACAAATTCAAAATCGTCTTCCTCTAAACATGATAAAGAGAAAATATTTCTACCCAAGACAGGAATAAAATAACAATTATTTAATTTCAAAACTAATCCTGATGGTAGCGACAAAGAATAAACGCTGACGGCCAACACAGCAACTTTTACACCATTGCCGACGCGAACATCCAATTCGCCTCTTGCGCACTTCCTAGTCCTTTTTAGTCCCTGCAATGAATTGCAAGTGTGAATCATTGATCCGATATCAAATACCCATGAATTACTTTGACGAGTAGCAAGATAAATTTTAATAACATTTATATCTAAAGCGGAAGTCGTACTTCCCTTCTTTTCTTTTGTTCTTCCAGATACAACTTGTAATTCCTCCGCCAATGGCCAGGCTTATGATAGTAGTGGTAAATGTCAGAGCTAGCAGGGCTCGACTTGGACTTTCAAGCCGAATTAGACTTAGAGCTCGAGATCGCATCTGATGCTTTAGCATTTTCCTTGCGCTTTCTCTTCTTACTTTTCTTTTAAACCATCATCACATGACTAGGATTTTTCTTAAGGCTTTCCTCGGCTGTCTTGAGCATCCCATGCAATTCAGCCAAGGTCTTCTTTATGCCATTCATATGGAAATTCATGATAAACGGCTCGAAGCTTGCAGGGAGAGACTGAAGAATCACATCTGTGGCTAAATCTTTATCAATTTTAAAGCCAAGCTTCTCCAGGTTCTCAACATGACCAATCATCTTGATCACATAAGGACTCACTGGACTGCCTTCCGCTAGCCAGCACGTAAACAATGACTTTGAGACGTTATACCTCTCAGTCCGTGCTTGGTTCTCAAATATGCCCTTCAACCCCACGATCATATCGTAGGCATCCCTGTCCTCATATTGCTTCTGAACCTCAGAGGACATACAGGCAAGCATGAGACAGCTGACAGCAATTGAATCGCTGGCGTGCTTCTCATAAGCGTGCCTTTCAGCAATTGGTGTATTATCCGTTGGTTTATCAGGGTGGGGTTTCTCTATAATGTGATCCTTATTCTCCTGTTTAAGAACGATTCTCAAATTCCTGTACCAGTCTATAAAGTTTGTTCCAGATAATTTTTTCCTTTCAAGGATAGGTCGCAGATTAAAAACGAAAGTGTTCTTTACAGTAGGTGCCATGATCTACAACAACAATGCAAGGTTCAACACTACGCTATGTTAATCTTCTATCAAATAAAAGATATACCACAATATAAAAAATGATCGCTTTCCCTCTAACGACACATTATGGTACAAGATCCATATTCATCTAACTCCTAGTGAGCTTTGGTACCACTGCTAGAAGATTAGTGACATAGGTAAGTAACACTTGCTAATCACATCATATATGACTCTTGTTCATTGGGGTGGCATCGAATGCCCGACTCCCAACTCCATGCCCCAAAGCCTAAAACCGTTTTGATAGCTTTATTAAGCAAACCAATACTATACATGTGGTGTTCGACATCCACCCTAACTGGTCAAGATAAAAGACGGCACCCTGCTTTGACAGACCCACCATCGATGATCGAGAACCTTAGTAGGTGCAGCTATTAGAAAGAGCATCAATACTTAATTTTCTGAAAGAAACTATTTTAACATAGTGACGATGCCTACCGTACACAGAACATAAAAGAATAGTATGACAGAAACATAAGTAAACATCACATGTAATCATATTAATTATGACATAGTATGGCCCTCTCGCATGGTGATCTCCATCTCTATGGTTCCTGTCCTTCGAGTCATTACGCTTCAGGCCTCCATGAACTTGTATCAGTCTATTACACCTAATAGCACTATACTAATTACATGAGCAGAAGCATCACATGTCGACGTGCAGGTCGTATAACATTTGAACAGCCTTGGGTTGTAATTAATCATGACACGCAGGCCATGTTATTACAAGCGAGTATCATATACTTTGCAATACCATACCAGTCACAACATTCCCTGCAAAAATGAGTTATGCGGAATCTAGATGTGACTGAACTAAGCCCATAATTTCCGGTCGAAGGGTCTGGAACTTCCGACTCAGGGCTGAAACTTTCGAAATCAACCTTTTGACTCGAATTTATTTTTGGCCCGGAAGTTCCGAGTTAAACCCGGAACTTCCGAAAATAACCTTCTGTACAGAATTTATTTCTGTTCAGAACTTCCGGACCCGGAACTTCTGAGTCATACCCGAAACTTCCGAAAATAACATTCTGTATCGAAAATTATTTCGGCCCGGAACATCCAGTCCAACCAGAACTTCTAGAAATCCAACGACAAAAAATAATAGATCCAATCTATTTCCATCACATATCATCATATGTGATCGATCCAGATCGAACACTATGCACGCAGGCTCTAATACCACTGTTGGGTTATGGAGAGGCTACGCTAGCGCTTAATTTTAAAAATTTACCCCGTTAGCCCAGGAACCATACGTGTAATAGGATCATAGATCGTTACTTTGAGCCTCGAGACGCGCTCGGGCAGCGGAAGTAGAATCAACGAAGCACGTCCTCGACCTGCTCCTCCTGACTCCGTTCGTTCGTCGGCGATCCGGCGATGAAAACGACGCGATCCCGTGATCCGACGAATTCTACGGAAAGAAGACGAGCACCACTATTAGAGTAGTGCATCCACGGTATCCACACGTCCGAGAAAAAGATCACCTCGCGTCGGCGTGCTAGCACCACTCGCGAGATCTGGGAAGATTGATCACAACACTTGCAATCGAGGAGAGAAGAGAGGTGGCGGTTAGGGTTTGGTTGTACCAACATCAAGCAGCAGCAATAGCAATAACAACCAGCAATCTTTTCGTGCTTACCCCACCTCTCTTTATATAGTGCCCTGTCATGGGCCTTTAATCTGTATTAAAGCTCAACAGATCTAATCTTTTCGTCTGGACCGGAACTTCTGAAAATAACCTTCTGTATCGAATTTATTTTGACTCGGAACTTCCGGTCCAACTGGAACTTCCGGTTCATCCAGACAAGTCTGGAACTTCCGGTCCAACCGAAACTTCCAGCCCTCAGTCAGAACTTTCAGTTTCCCCAGAATTTTCTTGGACACAATTCCATCAATACGTTGTGTCACATGTGGTGGTTTTAATTACCATGCATTGAGATTAGATTGAGATTACAGATTTCCTTTTCGGTTTGAATATAGCGTGTGTGTGCCTATTGGTGTAGAAACTTATATGTTCCCATGAAGCCTATTGACGTAGAAAGAGAGAATCGGTCTGAATAAACCGTAATATGTTCGAAAATTGCGCCTGACTTGGAAATGACATAGCCAGCACTGCTTGACTTGGCTACCGAGATTGTTGCAGGAGAGAACATGAGCAACATACATATTGAACTTAGTAAAACCATCAAGCTGTGCAGGCAATTGAAACTTGAGACGGTGATATGATACATTGCCATGAAAAAGATCAGGTGATTGAGGTTCTTCAAAGAGGTTTGCTGGTCTTCAGAAACGGATGATATTCCCTCAGCACCATCTCCCCGCCATTTACCGCACACTCTCACCCCAGACGGGGAGATCAAGAGGAATTAACCCGGTAGTTTAACACAACGGTAATTGAACCGAATCTCAGATCCACCTCCGATTTCCGTGGGAGGTCGCGTTGCCGACGGGGAGAGCGATCGGCGGGAGAAGCGGTCGCCGGAGTTGGGCGCGGCCGTCGAGCGACGGGGCTATCTAGATGTACCGACTACCGATGGATAAATCCGTCGAGAGAGATCTAGGTAGTTATAAAATAATAATAATATAGATTATGATATATATACACACACCTAGTTTTAAGTATAAATTTGAATTCATATATAAATAATATACTTATTGTTTATACATTGGATTTTTCTTTTGTTAAATCTATGTGTGAGTCAAGTTTAGAACTAAAATTTTGTGAAGTAATATATGTGTACTGCATAAATATTTTTTAAAATTTTGTTACTATTTGTATAGTATAAGCGCAAAAGTATACTCTGAAATTTTCTTATATTTCCGAGTACTAAGGAGGTCATCTTTCTAGAATGTTAAGGAGAAGAAAATTTTCTTATCTTTCCCGAATGCTAAAGATAAAAAAATTCCCGAATGCTAAGGAAAAGGTCATGAAGAAGAGGATTAAGTCAAAGGCTGATCCCTTGCTTCTAAGAAAGCTTGGAAAGATCGTAGAAATCTAACAGTTTCATAAGGTTGCTACTACTCATTTTAACAAAGTTACAATAAGATTTCAAATGCAAACTAGTTTAACTTAGATCTTTTTTCTCCATTATTTATTTCGACATAACCTTGTGGCTGTGGAAGTAGTGAAGTACTCATTGAAGTATTGAACCTACTGGTTAAAAAAGTACAAAATGAATCGTACGCTCACAACTAAACAGATGGAACAAACTGCAACAGTAGAAGGAAATCATTCCACGTATTCACCACACAAAAACCATCTAATATTTCAGATAACGATGTTCAACACAAGGTAGCTTCAGATAAAGCGATATAGCAGCAGACACTTGGGATTTAGTTCAAAAGAGAGCAAAATGAGTGTCTAAAACAAAAAGGTCTGGAATTTCGTTCCACGCAGATAATGGTACATATCTAAGCAGCGATGTCATCTGACAGAAAAGCCTGCCCTGGGCGGCGAGCAGAGAGACGACCATGGCAACCAAGTAGCTGCACAGCAAAGACCCAAGTAGCAGAAAGATGATCCATATTAATAATGCATATGAGAACATTATAATCTAGAGATACATGTACTGAATCCAGAGATAAACATAGGTAAGAAACAGCATTTTTACCTTAGCATTGACACCATCCGCAACGATTCTACCCTCACTCTTCAGCTTGACGTAGTCATCACGGTTGAACTTGGTGAAGCCCCTGAACAATACAGTGAATTAGAAGTGAACAAGATTATCACGCGCAGGGCGTCTCAGAAATGGGGCTGTACTTGGTATGCATCACCCAGTTTGGTACTTACCACTTTCTACTTTCAATGATCTTTTGGCGACCAGGGAACTTGAACTTGGCACGACGGAGGGCTTCAGTGGCGTGGATAGCATTATTGGGCTTGCACCGCACAGAAAGGAGGACCTGGCCAATATCCACCCTAGCACAGGTTCCCTGTGGTTTCCCAAAAGCACCCCTCATTCCAGTCTGGAGCCTATCAGCTCCGGCGCATGAGAGCATCTTGTTGATACGGAGCACATGGAACGGGTGAACCCGAACCCTGAGGTGGAAGGCATCCTTTCCTGCAGACTTGGTCATGTATTTGTTACACGCAATACGGGCAGCCTCGAGAGCCTCACTAGTGACATTCTCCTTCTCCCAAGAAACGAGATGCACACAGTGGGAGAACTCATCCACACCCTTCTTCTTCATCCCAACATCGTAGATCCTGATCTTGGGATCAGGGACACCACGGCAGTACCTTGACTTGGGGTAGGGCTTGTTCTTGATTTGGCGATAGCACCTCGCAGGTCCTAAGCAAGGCAAAAGCAACAAAATCCAGTTATAAAAAGACTGTAAAATGTTTTAGGTGTGGCAGGTGGTTCATACACAACATAAAGCACATAAATCCTTGTCATTTTAATCCAAACAGCAATATACTCTATGATTGATGAACAGAAAATAGTGTACACAAAAATGGTCACCAAAGTAAATGAAAATCCATTACAGCGATTCATTTTTCTTGATCAACACATAAACAGGCCATTTCTAACTAGATAATATATGCCACAACGTAAAACCTAAATACGCTAGCACAGCCATCAGAAAACAACAGTTCGTCCAGATTAACAGAAATACAGTAATCATCTTATTATCCTGCTATTTGCCGCAACGATCAGACATGAGTACAATTCCCATTAATCCGCTACTGATATACATGACATCGCACATCGATATATTTGCATCCTGAAATCAACTACTACACACTCGCTAGATCCAAGGTTAAGTTTTCCGCTAAATAAAGTGAATAAACTACAAGGAGATAACCGCAACTTCAATCAAATAAAACAGCAATACTCCCAAGTTCTCACGAATCACGGCAACAACTACAAGCGCGCGAAATCGACACCCTCAAAATCATCCAAACACAGCATATATCATTTCCCTGCTAGGCTGCGCTCCAGCTACCACGTATCTAAAGCCGTATTCCCACGCTACCGCCCACATCCAAACGGCTGCATCGAGCACCGCAGACACCGATCCAACGCTAGAACAAACAGTAGGGTACATGGCATATAGCGGGAAATGGTCAAGAGGCTTACTTCTCCCCATGGCGGCGGGGGGCGGGCGGCGGTCGGCGGGGAATGGGGAAGAGAGGAGGCGGCAGCAGCGGCTAGGGTTTGGAGGCGCACGGCGCGGAGGGATTATATAGAGGAGAAGGGGCTGCGAGTTGGGTCTGGGGATTGCGTCACGAGGGACTGAAAACCTGTTGGGCTTGACTAGCCCATGGAAAGCCCATGAGGTCATGGCCTACGCAGTGCCCCAGCTAGGTGCCAACTACCAACGCGGTTATAATGACCGGTTTCCGGGCTAGAAACTCTTACTGCAATGGTAACCCCGTCTAGTACAAATAAAATTTTAATTTCTATAAATTCTAGATCAGGAGCGCGAATAGATTAAAAGTATTTAGTTGAGCAAATTAATTTTTATTTTAGGTTAAAAATAAAAATTTAAACTATTTTATTATATCATTAGAGTTGTACTAAACAGTCCCTTAGTATCAACGTACTATATTTGAGATTATCTATTTTAAAATTTATTCTAAATATAACAACTTAGACTTGTAAAATATTATTTTTATCTCTAAAATACATATACTGCTCTTGAAATTTATTACTCATTATTCTATCTAATTACTTTCGAGACCACACTCATTCATCTTGAGAAATATATTATAGTTTTTTTATACCTCTTTAATAGATATACTCAAACCTATAAGTTGCTACGTTTTGGGACCTCTCTCGAGAGCATGTTTAACAAAGCTTGGTAAATTGGTTTTTCAGTGGCAAATTAGACCGATGACAACAGTAAACATAACCAATGTGGTGCCCCAATCAATGGAACTATGGTTTCTAGTTTCTACGCTTGTAACCAGATTAATAACCGGACTAGCTATTGTCGTCCGATCATCGCCCATCGATGATTTGGGCCTTGGTAGGAATGTCAACGTGGATCAAAAGAAAAGCTTGTACATCCATGTTGGAAGGAGCGTTTTGCATCCGTTCAGACAGAGTCAGTTATCCATCCAAGATAAAACCTGCACCCGGTGAGCTAGACTGAGTCTCATATACGCAACCAAACGCTCCTGTATTTGGGTTAACTCCACGGTCGTATCACGAGTGCATGCACACACGGTGGTGTATGTGCGTATATGTCCTTGACGTAACTTTTTTTGAAAAAAGTCTTGAAATATGTCAGATGGATAGAACTTTTGACACTAAATCGTTATAAATACGGATTAAACACTCAAGAAAACGGCTATCACGAACAGATTTTGGACGTGCGTCACTGCCATCGTCCATCGTCCTCTACTTGGCGTACACGATTCACGCACCGATCCCAAAAAGTCTCTCGAAAAGAAGAGAGGAAAAATCGATTTCTTGTGGCCGGCCAACCGTAAATGCCCTGACACCAAACAAGATTCTTAGTAGTCGAACTCAGACCGTAGAGAGTAGTCACATTCTTAAAACTATTCAATTAAGATTGAATAGTGTGAGAGTAAAGCTTCGCGGTGGTGGAGTCTACACCACAGTGGGGCTTCGCGTCAGCCGAGAAGGAATTCGCACCGTCCGATCTCATCCAGATGGTTGGGATGGGCGACTGTCCTCTGCAGTCGGCTCCCTGACCATAAATGAGCTGGTTCCGACGTGGGTTGAGTCAGCGTCGTCGTCTCTAGGTTCGGGCATCTGGCGAGAATTTTGAAATCTGGTTTAGTTTCCAGGTGTTTTCTAAAATTTCGTCAAAAAATAAAGATCAAAATGTTTTGAAAAATTATAGACTTGTTTGGTATTTATATTGGATTTTGAGTTTGTACGATAAAATAAAATAATTTAAATTTTTAGTTTAAATTAAAATAGATTACTAAATTAAATATCTTCAATCTATTTATAACTTTTCGAAACTTCGAAACTGTGTCAAATAAGGCCCATGAATACCACCGTTAATTCGGTTTGTTCACCTAACCACATAAACAATTTTAACACATAAGATTTACTCTCGTATCATGTAGTTAAATAATATTTATTCTTTTATCACATTCTATATTACATATAATCGCTAAACCAAATTGTCATACACAAATTATGAAAAAAAGTAAACTCTCATCTATCTATGTAAGAGAAAAAAAACGTATATGATAAGGCTCCGTTTAGATAGACTATAAAACTAATAGTTAGCTGACTAATAGCTATAGTTAATTGTTAGCTAGCTAATGGTTAGTTGGCTAAAAATTAGTCTATATATGTTTGGATATTTTGGATTAATAGTTGGCTAAAGTCGGTTTTATCTCTGTTACAATAATCGTGCTACAGTAGTATATGGAGCAAAATAGTCTAAGGGTCCTCTGTTAGCTCAAATTAGTTAACTTTTGTGGACTAATGGACTAACCATTAGTTGGCCCAACAGCTAATAGTTAGTTTACCAATTAGTTACACTATTTAAATAGACTAAAATTAATTTTTAGTTGCTAACTATTAGTTCATCCATCCAAACAGAACCTAAACGGGGTCTAAGACTACTCCAAAATAGAATAGTTAATACGTTGCAATTTGCAAATAGCAATTATTGCTTACTTGCTATAGCATCTCCATCTCCCACTCTCAGCGAGTCAGCGGGAGAAGAATCGATCAAACAAGGCGGCGGGCGGCGGCGGCGGATCAATCCTCAACGTTGGTACCCGCGAGCTAAGCAAAGTCTCTTAGCCACGCGGACATCCGGGGCTTATCGTCAGAATCGATCCCGGCTCTGATCCAAGGTAGAAATCCTTCTGATCCATTTGTCCGTTTAGGTGGCGCTCTGCTGCGATTCTCGGTGGTTAGTTCTTCGCCGGTGCCCGAATTCGACGGGCTCTTGTTTTGCGTCTCGCGGAGAGGGCGGGGTTCTTGGGAGGGGGGTTCTTGTACCCCGCTCAACACTCTGGGCTGCAATTAGGGTTCCATGGCGTCGGGATGAATCTATATTCTTAGAAGCTATGGAAGAAGAGAGAAGTCGCTTGCAGATTTTCGTATTACTTGTTGATAGATAGTAGCCGTCTTGAACCTGGAAATGCCTACGTGAAGTTTTACAATTTTACTAACCGCTACAGCGGTTTATCTGTTTGTAAATGATCATAATTCATAAGTTTGTGAGTCAAGTCACTTGAATGTATGATCTCTTGCTCTGTGCATTTGGTGGCACAATATCACTTATGATCTATTGTCGTGCCTAACACAGCCTAGAATCATCCCTTAGTAAAATTTAATTTTCTTGCAGTCTCTCCAATTTTTTCTAGCTTTACAGACACAGCTGTTCCTTTGGATTGATCATGACATGTTCTTACCATTGTTTAGGGGGGGCATTTTGCTCGGTGGTGTGCTGCCTTTGTTGGCTGAACTTCACAATGGGGTGTTGTATGGCCAAGGTGAGTCTTCTGAGAGAATGATCAATCTTTAGCAGTTCATGGCTGATGTCAACATGTGCTCCCTTCTCGAATGGGCAAGTGATTTGTGATGATTCTTTTATTGCTTTTCTTTTGGTGAGGGACGAAATATTGAGGAAGAAAAGCTTGATTTCAAAGGTGGAAATGTGCATGTCATAACAAGCAAAGAGGACTGGGATCAGAAAACTGAAGAAGCAATCAAGGATGGGAAAATTGTAAGAAAGCTAGCAATTTTCTCATGGGATTACAGATATCCTATGATTCTTTTTGTTGTTTATTGTGCATTAGTTGGTTCTAGATCTACCAGTTTATACTATACAGGTTTAAGAAGTTGATTTGCATGCCATACTTATCATATTGTTCATATAGTCCCCTTTTTCCTTTTGGAAAAATAATTCTCTGATGAACTTAAGAATCTCAAGACTGGATTCTTGTCGAGAGTGAAACAATCAAATATCCTAGTTATCAAGTCAGAAAAGAATCACAGAAATTGATTAGCTGTTAGCTTGTAGCTAGTCCAACATGCAATTTTTTTGCCATTTCTTAGTATATAATATTCTCTACCTTATATTGTTTTCTGCCCTTAGTCAATGCAAATCTTGTGTGGAATAAACAGTTTCTAGTTATGTTGATGTGAGGAGCTGTTTTTTCCATTTCCATTGCTCTAGTTTGTGTGCAAAAGCTTCAAATCCTTGTTGTCTATTATTAAGATCCATTTTATGTTGGTTTGGTTCTCTTCCAAAATGAGTTAAACAACCTTGTGCTGTTATAGTGTAATCCTAGTTCTGAATAGCACTTGTATGCTCGCACATTTCATATTTCTTTTTTTAACAGGGGTTGCTTGTTTTTAGGTTGCTTGATTTCTTTTGGCAATACACACATAACATTCATGATTCACAGTTATCATATCTGTGCTTTAGATGGCCATTTTGTTGTAGGATGAAATATCATAACAAGATAGAATTATGAAAATTCTCGATGCAAAGTACTACAATTAACATATTCATTGTTTCTTACTTTCTTTTGTAGGTTGTGGCAAATTTTAGTGCTTCCTGGTGTGGGCCATGTCGCGTCATTGCACCTGTTTATGTTGAGATGTCAAAGACCTATCCTCAATTCATGTTCTTGACAATAGATGTTGATGACCTACTGGTAATTCCAACATCTTTTTTTTGTCAAATCTGCTCCTGGATTTTTTTTCAGATTTTTCTGAACCAAGAATCCCTTTATGTGTCTGATGCTGGTAAATTTGTCAAAAAAATGTCATTTGTCAGTAGAACCGGTTGGCATCCATCAGTAAATGTCAATGGTTAAGGTTTATAAACAAGAATAGATTGTATCTTGAGATGCAGCTACAGTCCAATTGTCATAGTTTTCAGATGTATTGAATTATTCACTGGAGGATCTCACAACCTAAGTAAGCCCTTTGACATCCTAATAATTGCTATCGACATACTGTGGAAACTCTTGACCACAATAAGTGCTTCTGGTGTCATTTTTTGGGGCAAAGCTTCTTATCTGTTGGAAATTATCAGGAAAAGCTAAACAAGTGCTGTGCTGGTAGTGTAGGCATTGCACAGATCTTAACACTTTTTTTCGAATTAAGTCCTGAAGTAAACCGATACTAACTGTGTGCAAATTGTCCTAATGTTACTGAAGCATATTGCCATGCTGGTAGGTGGTAGCTTTCTCACTTAGCATGTCTTGTAGAGTTGTAGGTACCGTGCATGTTGTAAAGTGCTTCCAATTTAACTATCCTTTCTCATTAGCTGGAGGATTTCAGCTCATCATGGGATATCCGTGCAACGCCGACCTTCTTCTTCATAAAGAATGGGAATCAAGTCGACAAGCTCGTCGGTGCAAACAAACCTGAGCTCGAGAAAAAGGTGCAAGCATTTGCTGATGGCAGCTGAACCTTATAGCACAACTAGAACTGAACGAACTTGACGTGTCTCTACCGCCAAGTTTGTGTCAGTGTTCCCTGGTAGTTTTCTAGTGTACAGTTTTTGTGGTCTCTCTGTCGAAAGATGTTTTTTTTTTTGTTTCTGAATGTTTGCCCCGCTGTCTGGCCTCACACATATGCATGCTATGAACTTGTAGTAAGAAGTTGTGATGTGCTCAGATCTGTAACTTATATATGGTTTTGAAAGATAGTCATGTGGTTGGCCTGTAGTTTGAGCTGTGAGATGTGCCAATAAATGAGTGGGTTTGTGCCAACAACTTTGTCCTTGATAAGGTCCCGTTTTGCGCAGGAAGTTATCATATCAGAATTGAATTATTTCTTTTAATACTTCTATGGAATTCAGGTTTTCCGAACGGAACTGGGTGTTTAAAGCAGGAAGTTATCATGCCAGAATTGAATTATTTCTTTTGATACTTCTGCGCATTTTGCATTAAGAGAAATGGAACCAAAAGTACAGAGGATTTGTTAGAAATAGCGGAAATTCTGCTTGCTTGAGCTACAGCTTATAATTTGCAGCCAAATTTGAATTTCGGTACTTAATTTTGAAATTAATTTCTTTGTTAATTAGCGTCAATGCCAGCTGGCAGTGGCATAAATGGCCTCCAGGCTCCAGCCAGCTTTTTAATTCTATTTGGGAGCTCATTCCAGTTTAGCTATTGAAACGAAATGTTCCGATACCGGTATATTTGAATATATTGATATCTCAAATATAATGTATGACTTAAATATAATATAATATATACATTAATTTAAGTGCTATATCACACATATATTAAATAAAATTTAAAATATAATTTTGACCGATACGAACAATATTGATCGGAATATTTGGTATTAGTCGGTATAAGATTGATATTGACTAGTATTAAAACTAAAATGCTACGTCACTTTTATATATCGATTTGAGTTATATCGATTTGAGTTATAAAATAATATATACTGATTATTATGATCAGTACTAGAATAAAATTAATAAGTTTGCTTGCAGAACTTGTTCAAAAGTTAGAGAATAAAATCCATATATACCCCAATTTAAATGATAAAATAATATATATCAACTAGTCCTTGTTCGAAGGAGAATTTGTACTCTGGAATCCCAAGCAAGCAGGGGCATTGCCGTAAATAAGGAAGCGAAACTGACGCTTTTGAGTAACTGGCTCTGCACGGCTGTATGCTGCTCTGCCTCTTGCTGTCTGCTCCATTCCTGCCGGCCTCCTCTACTCTCCCCCGGATCGATCTCTCCTCCGCCTCGTCTTCCCCTTCCCCTTCCCCTGAAGCTGCAGGCCGTCGGGATGCTCTGATCTCCGTACATACGCCTGGGTAATGCTCTTTGCCTGGTGCTGCGGCGTTCTTTCATCTCCTCTTGGTTTTTGTGCCCGCCTCTGTTCCTCTTGTACTATCTTTTTCTTTCTTTGATTCTTTCTTTTGTTGTGTTGCTGTGGTGTACCTGATCTGCGGTTTCTGGTCTCGTTTCGGCAAGATTTGTTGTCCGCACGAATTCTTGGTTCTTACGTCCTTTGCTGGGTGCTTGATCTGTGTCTCGCGTGGAGATGAGCAGCGGTTTGTCCTGTGTTACGGACTTAGTGTGGCTCAGTGGTTGTGGGGGAATTTTCTTCTTTGGGGTGCTGGGTGATTGGGGTTCGTACTGAGATCGTGGCTATGTTTTGAATTACTTGACTACTTTGAACCAGCTGTAGAATCTGTTTGGCATCGCATTCATCTGAATACTAACAGCGTAACGAGATTGGAATGATATCGATTCATCACTTTCTTTCATCTGTTCTTATGCATGGCATGTATGCCCCTAGTAATGGATGCGTTCTCGGTTCTTGCATTCAAGGCTGACAGATTTGCCTTCTTTTTTTTAGAGCAGATAATTTTCTCTTATTATTCTTGGATTAAAAAAAACAAGACAAGAGCAGTCAATTCAGTTTGTATTACGCCTATCGGTCTATATCGGTCTATATATGTTGAGACTCAAAAGCTTAAGGGCAATACAGATTTGATCATGGTTTCCTATTTTGTGGTTAACCACTGTAACAATTGTTTTCTGAATGATGCTGATCATAGGGCCATGCTGCTCATCAGCATGGCATGCATGCCCCTAGTAATGGATGTGTTGGCTGGTCTTGCCTGTTACTTCTTAGGTGGATGGGCATTGACAAGAACGTTTTTGGTTGCGAGTTTGCAACGTCTTGCTTGAAACACAGATTACTGATCAATGTGGGGTAGAATTTGTGTTGTCCATTGTTCTTGTCTGGGGTTTGTTCCCAGTTCACAAATCCTGTTGCCTGACGTACCTAACAGGAACAGGGCTGTAGTTGCTATGTCTTTTGCAGTTGGACGTGTGATAAGTGATAACCAAGTGCCAGCCAGCCAATTTTATCTTGCAAATAAGTTTTCAGCAAATTGGTAGCTGCGAGATTTCGCTAACTTCGCCGACGCCAGTTTTTGGAGTATGCACATGTCTTGAGAAGGCTGGGCTTATTAAAATCACAAGATTTATTTGTCACTGATGGTGTGTTATGTTGACACTCCTTATTTCTAAATCTATCTTTGCTCATCTTTGATAGAAGTTATATATATATTTTTTCCTTTCAAATATCTTCTTGAAGTAGTCTGTTTATCTTTCTCTAAAAGAAGAAATGTCTCTGTCATTCACTACATGTTGCAGTTGTTTGCATATCTGATCATTGTTATTATGGGCTTTCTGACAGTGACACTGATAAGATCATGAATGATATGATACCTTTGCCCAATTGCCTCCTTCATAGCTGTCGATGGTCTGGTCCTTTGGTTTTTGCATCTGGACATTTCATCAGAAGGATATATGCTGGCCTTCTTTTGATAGGATTCATCATTCGATGTTTTTGTTATACAAAGTGTGCAAGACACCAAGACCTACTCTCTTGGCTCGATCATTCGATATTTTTAATTTTCCTTTTGTACAGGCAAGTCACTCAGTGGGAGTCGAATATCATTCCGCCGAATGTTTTAGCAGTTTACATTTCTGGGTTTCAGGATCTTTTGCTACCAACTATTGTTCTTGTTGTCCTAGATTACATTTGTCATGAATGTTGAAGTGATTATCTTGAAATTTTGAGCCGTGAATTTCTGCTATAAATTTGTGATGTACATAATTTTATGGCCGTTGCTTTCTCTAATTTGTTACTAGCATATGTGCCTTTTTCTCATTTTCTGACTTGTTCTATTGGAAATGAAATCAGGTCTGCACCTTCGAGGAAATTGTGTTTATAGTCTGGTCAGAATGGAGAAAATGCAAAAGATGCAATCAAGGAAATCCAGCTCTTGGTGGTGGGATAGCCATATTAGTCCGAAAAACTCCAAGTGGCTCTCTGAGAACTTAGAAGGTAAGGATTATTCATCATTTTTTCCTCGTGTTACATGCTGGAATAAGATCATATTGTTGTTTGCTAGCCATGATGATTTGTAGGATCTCAGCCATGCATGGTTTCAATATTAGGCTCCAATCTAACTAGCATGCCAGGTGTTCTCTGAACATAATTGTTCTTTTAAATGAACAGAGATGGAGACACAGATAAAAGAGACGCTGGAGCTCATTGAGGAAGGAGGATCCTCTGCAGAAAAGGCTGAAGTTCTTATTACTCATGTACAGAGCTTTGATCGGATGTATCGTGCTCTTGCTGAGCGGTATGGCAATGTAACGGGAGAATTGCGCAAAAATATCCCATCATCACTGCAATCACATGTCTCCTTTGGTGTCTCTGAATCAGATTCTGAGGCACAATCTCCTTCATCACCAGAGCCTGACTTGCAAGACAAGATATCACAGCAAAAGCCAAAACCACGATCAGATTGCTTTGATGTTTCAATTGGCTCTGGTGTGAGCTCTGATGTATCCAAGAAGGGTAGTGATGGGTCTTCGTCATCTTCAGAATCTGATTCAGAGCTTGATGTAGTTAAAGAAGAAAATGACAACAGCATTTTTTATGCCCTGAGTCAAAAAATTATTGAGCTTGAGAACGAGCTTCATGAAGCAAGGGGGAAACTTGAAGCTTTGGAGGAAAAGAATATGCATTGCCAATGTCATTTTGGTGCTAACTCAGAATTGTCTGAAAATGAGGAAAAACTAAAGGTTTCAAGCGTGGAAATGAGTAACCTTGAGAAGGATCTTGGTGAAGTCAAAAGTGAAAAGGAAGCATTGGAAGCTGAGTTATTGGTGAACAAAAACGAGATTGATAGTCTGAAGGATTCAATGGTGTCAGCCACCAAGCAGTTTGAAGTTGAATTGGCACGTCGTGATACTGAACTTGATAAGTGCAAGCAGGAGCTTGGAGTACTCTCCGAGAAGTATCAGCATGATATATCTACTCTTGAGGCTGAAACTGAAAAGCTCCAGGGAGTTATTGCAAAATTTGAAAGTGACCTTTCAAAAATATCACAGGAGAGATTGCTGCTCGAGTCTCGGGTTGAAGAGCTTGATCAGGCAGCTCACAGCTTAAATTATTCTGCTTCAGAGATGGTTAAGCTTCAAGAAGAAATGAAGGATACACAAACAGAATTAGAAAAGGTTTCAGAGGAGAAAGAAGTGCTCAGAGAACAGGCTCTCAAATTTGAGCATCTTTTTAGGGACCTAGAGATTTCAGGCATGGAGGTTACAAAGCTGCCACAGACCATTAAGAACCTGCAAGCCCAGATTGAAGGAGCATTACAGGAGAAATCAATACTCCAAGACCGGATAAAGGAGCTGGAGCATGATCTGTGTGATTCATTGCAAAAACATTCACTGGAGAAGTCTTCCCTGAGTGCTGATCTTTCAAAATTTTCTGAAGTCAACACTTCTCTTGAATCCAGGTTGGCATCCATGGTGGCAGAACTCAAACAAGTTTACCATGAGAAGGCTGAAGAATCCATCGACAGTGAGAAGCAGATTTCTGGGCTGAATCAAGATCTTGCCAATGTTAAAAACAGTCTGGAATTTCTGTTATCCGAGAAATCCCTGGTGGACAACAAGGTGACCACTCTACAAAGTGACATTACAACTCGTGATGAAAAGATGAAGCAGATGGATCATCACCTGAGTCAGCTTCAGCTTGAGCATGCCAAGCTATTGACACAGGCTGATCTCACTGGCAAGTCCCTGTCAGAACTGCATGCCCGGGTTTGCAAACTCGAGGAAGAGGTCGAGATGCAAAAGCTTGTGATCTCTGAGAGCGCTGAGGGAAAGCGTGAGGCGATCAGGCAGCTGTGCTTCTCCCTTGAGCACTACCGCAGCGGGTATCAGGAGCTCCGGCAACGGCTGCACGGCCAGAAGAGACCATTGGTGATAGCAACATGACAAGTGAGCCTAATGCCCTAACGCCATCCTTCTCGGATTCCTGGGAACGTTCTGTTCAATGGCAATGCATGTTTTCTTGTGTCATCCTGGCATCGTCTTCTACCTGTAGCTTGCTGCCCTCTAGAACTTGTGTCCTGTGGCTTCTCCAGCTTCTAAGAACTCTATGACGTGTGTCTGCACTCTGCAATGTAGTGGGATAATCATGCTCTGTAATCTTGTGTACTCTTGTTACTTTTGCTACTGTTGTCAGGTATTGAACATGGTGATGTCGACGCTTGATCTTTTGAAGATGATATCAGCTGTCAACTTGTGACATGTGTGGATTATCCTGTGCCTTCTAATCAATGATGATGAGTTTGACAAGGGTCCAGACACTTTTGCTCTCAATTTCCTACTTTTAGCCTGTAATTTGTTTCACGTATGTTGTTTTTTTAGGAATGGTTTTCTTGTATTATTGAGCAAAATGAATTGACACAACGAAAACCGTCTTCCTTTGTTTTTCCACAAGTTTTTCCCCACAGTTAATGGCTGTGCTGCAAATGCAACTAATGACTGCATTGAGGCATGGTTTACGACTGCATGTAGCCATGCAGCTCCATTGATGGTTGTATGTGATGTTGGATTGCATGTATGGTTGCTGCGACTGTATTGCTCGAACTTGGAAGCATGTAGCTTGTATCGCTAGTTGGATGAAGACCGGTAGTTCATTTAGCCCCCTTCGTTTGGTCTCGTCCGACCCGATCGTTTGAACCTATTCATTCCATTCTGTCCGATCCAATCGGTTGTACTCATTAGCCCGATCTGATCAATATGCAACATAACCATCTTTTTAACCTCGATCCAATCAAACCCGAGATGAATGAATGTGGTTGTCATTTTGACTCAATGATTGAACAACAAACTCAAATATTTTCAAAAGAAATGAAGCTTCTTGTATGAAAAAGTAGGAAAGGGAACTAAACATCAAAGTGTTATCTCTCTCTTTGGAGTTTTTGCTTGAAGCACATGGAAGATGCATGGCCTTTAAACTAGCCGGACAGGGTATCAATGCAAAATTGCTCACATGTCAAAGGGCTAAAAAAGCTAGGGCTTATGAGAAGACAACCTTCACACACTTCCAAACCCAACTCTTTTCTTGAATAAAAGGACCACCAAACGGCACATTTAACAAAGCAAGAATCGAATTAGCAAAATAATTGATCCTTTGCATATATAAAGCTTGCCATCACACTATGGTTACACTGCTAATAATGATAGTATTTGCTCTTTGATTAACTCTCCAACTACTCTATATGTACTTAAATAGATCACAAAAAACATTAAAATCTTAAATTATTGATATGTAAAAAAATTTAGGATTTGATAAGTAAAAAAATGTTAGCATATTTGTCATAAAATATTTTTGTTTAGTCATATTTTAATGATTTTATAAATATATAATTAGTAATAATCTTTATAAATATATAATTAGAAAAAGTAACATATAAACATATTTATTTGGAGTCCATCGATGTTTAAAAAATCATCTTTTTTAGACCAGAGGTAGTATAAAAAACTGAGTTAGCTCACAGCGGTCATGAGGCACATGATCTGCTGTGGTGGTGTAACCAAAGCATAAAACAAAGAGTTGCATTGGATCCATGCCCAAAGCCTCATTACTTTCAGAGTTTCAGGCAACAACTCTGGTCAAAGTCATGATAATCCAGATTTGCATCTGACCGTTCAACATTTGGCGCGAAGCACAATTCTAAATACCATTTGGATGTTATTATCATAAGTCATATTTGAGTCTCTGCTTTACCTAATATCAAATAATTATCATAAATCATATTATTATCAATTAAACATCAAATACAATATGTTTAAGGACAATATAATATTTTCACTATACTACACAATAATAAAATATGATTTCAGAAATTGTTTAGAACATAACAACAAGCTTCAGAGAGTTTTTTTGACAACAACTTATTTGGAGGCTTGCTAAACTTAAGTTCACTTATGAATAAGCTAAAACCGTTAGAAGGATCCTAAGAAGTTCCAATAGAATAAATTCTAATACTTCAAATAATGAACTAGCGGAAGAAGTAACACCTAATTAACTCAAGCCCATCGATTTATATTATGGTTTTGCTAGTGAGGATAAGAAATAAGTTCCACACGATTAAATGTAGCATGTTCAAAATTCAAACGGGCAGTATTTATAATCAAAAGAGAGTCCAAGTATCACATTGCCACGAGGCAGACGCACTTAATTATTGTTAGAAAACCTCCAAAACGTGAAACAGAAAGCAACTGAAGTTATCTTTTCTGTTTGGTGTGTTTAATTCTTTTTGTCACATTTTAATGGAGAACACCACAACATGAAAATAAATTGTTAAAAAAGTGCAAAAAATTTAAAGGATGAATTTTAACATTTTTAAATATTTAGTAAAAAAACAACGTGTAACAAACCAATAAAACTAAATTTTGGTTCTATCTATAATACGTAAAACATATCCCAAACAAATTGCGTGAAATGTTTAAATCAATAATACATATTATATCGCAAGAAATAATATTTCTAGCAAAAATAGAGCAAGTACCATATCAACCAAACACACTATATATTGGAAAAAAAAACCTCTCAAGAGTGAAAGATAAAACCGCTGAAGTTATATTTTATATGAAAAAGTACATATCACTCCTCTAAGCTATCACAGAAGTTTAAATAACCTCTGAACTATAAAACCGTTTAATTAGCCTCAAAAATTTTAAAATCGGTTCACTCTTCAAGTTTCCACACGGTTTCGCTGACGTGGACGGCGGAATGGCGGTTTTCGCTGACTGGGCGCATACGTGGCACGCTAACGTGGCCAAACGAGTAAAAATTTGCTCTCGCTAACAACGCACAGAAGGTGTTCGATGAAATGCCTCCGCCAGCCTGCCGCAATGCCGTGCCTCCTCCAGCGTCCCACCACCCCTCCGCCGGCCTCCACGATGAAACGGAGCCGGCGGCATTTCATCAAACACTTTGCGCGCGACATTTTATCCAGCTCAGCACGTGACATGTCGTCCGCGTCAGCGAAAACCGTCGTTCCGCCGTGCCACGTCAGCGATAGTTCTATAGTGAACCGGTTTTCAATTTTTTGGGAGCTAATTAAATGATTTTGTAGTTTAGGGGTTATTTAAACTTTCACGATAGTTCAAGGTAGTACTCTGTACTTTTTCCTATTTTATATTTTGTTATCTCAACTCTTACAAGGAGCAAACACCACAAAATAAATACAAATTCTTAGTGAATATAGTTTTGGATGGAAAAAGTTCAAAAAGAAGATCAAATTTTTGTGGGAAGTGAAAAAAGTCAGCCCATGACATCACGTGAAACTCACACAGTTAGAAGATAACACTAGCTCCTTCAATTCGTTCAATCCATCGCCACCTCACCGACGAGACGACCTTCCATATAAAATAGCTCGTCCGCAAGGCGACCGCCACCGCGAATCCCACCACCCCCGCGCCGATCCTCGCCTCCGCAGATCTCCCCGCGCCATTGCCGCCTCCCCGCCCGGATTCGATCCCTCCTCGCCCAGATCCGGCGCCCTCCTCGGGCACAGGCGGCAGCAGGTCCGTCTGTTCGTTTCATGGCCGGGGCGCTCGCTGGCCGCTGCTGCCGTGGCTCTCTCGCTGATCGAAATGGTGCCTCTTTCGTGTGCAGGTGCTGCGGCCGGCGTGGCTCCGGCGCGCTCGATCGGAAAGTTTTGATCTTTTTTTTTCCTTTCGGGCGGTGCGCATCGGCGTCGGCGGCGGAGATGGGCGTCGGCGGGGAGAAGTTCCAGCTGGGGACGGTCGGGGCGCTGAGCCTCTCCGTGGTGTCATCCGTCTCCATTGTTATCTGCAACAAGGCCCTCATGAGCTCCCTCGGCTTCAACTTCGGTGTGAGATCTGACTGTTTCTGGCCTCTCTGCTTCTTGATTTGGCACATGCTTGTTCGCGTTCCGGCTGCTTGTGATTTGCGTAGATCTGTGTGGCTCCATTCATGTTTGCAAATTTGGCGTGGCAGTTGCGTTTGCAGAGTTGCTTGCCTATTATGAGCTTAGATCAGTTATTAATTTTGGAGTGTTTGATGTTGTGATTTTGCCACGATATGATGTAGAGATGAGGAGAACATGATTGTAACTGGTAGTAATAGAATGAAATGTCTATGGAACTCATGCACTTCTGGTGAATCTTTCTTTCCTTTTTTTCTTGCTAAGGAGTACTGGAGTAATTCTGATGAAACTTTGATGATTGTCGATGTGCTGGATTAGATTTACGTGTCACTACTAGTGTAGTGAACAAGGTTGAGTAGCATGTCCACCAGGTCGCTTGACACAAGGGAGTAAAATCCTTGTTTGATCTAGTGATGCATTTGAATTATGTACTCATGCACCATATCAAGAAATTACGGTCAAGTTTGACTTGTGCCTTTTTTCAGAACATAGGTTGACTTGTGTTGGTACACATTTGATTGTAGACTTTTCTTTGCCTATCATTTCTGATTCTTCCTTCCTAGAATGCTATGCACTAGTGAGTTTTATTATTAGTGTGTATGGACCAATGTGAATTTGAATCACACTAATTTTTGTGAACATGGAATTGTATTTTGCAGCCACTACCTTGACGAGTTGGCATCTCCTGGTCACATTCTGCTCCCTCCATGTAGCTTTATGGATGAAGCTCTTCGAGCATAAGCCTTTTGACTCAAGAACTGTCATGGGATTTGGAGTGCTCAATGGCATCTCCATTGGGCTCCTCAACTTGAGTCTTGGATTCAATTCTGTTGGATTTTACCAGGTACATGGTTTGTGACCTTCTTTACGTTGATTCTTGTTCCAGCCAGAATTTCCTAGTTGATTCACTGCGGTCCCAGGCTTATTGCTTGTCTGGTACAGTAGTAATACTTATTTTTGACCCGTGGTACAGCAATAGTTTTACTTAGAGGTACAGGTAAACTAAATATCTTCTCTTTGATGTGCTGTACTAACTATACGCTGTCTGTGCAAGACACATTTTTATAGAAAACTTTTATTGCAATTAATGTCATACTTTATTCCACACAAATCAATCTACTTAACTGATGCTGGAATGCCCTTTATGTCTAGATGACAAAGCTGGCTATCATCCCATGCACTGTTATTTTGGAGACTCTTTTCTTTAGGAAGAAGTTCAGGTTTGTGTTCCATACCTTTTGTGCATCCTTTTTTTTGATGGTATCTTCAGCTAACCCTTTTGTGATTTGACACTGTAGCCGGAGTATCCAGCTGTCCCTTTCTGTGCTCCTCTTTGGTGTTGGCGTTGCAACTGTCACTGATCTGCAACTCAATGCTGTGGGATCAATACTGTCCTTGCTGGCAATTATTACAACCTGTGTTGCTCAAATTGTATCCTTCGACTTCAGCCCTTATTTTTCTTCCTTAAAAATGAATTTTGTGTGCATAATCATCTGCAGTGAGAAAGTAGAATTTGCATACACATAATCAGACTTTTATTATCATCCATGTTCTCACTTGGTGCTGAATTCAAAATTCCAGTAGGCAAAATGTCTTTTTTATATTTTCATCGTTAGATGACATGATATCTGGCAGCATTATCTCTTGCGATGTTGATCCACCCTTCTAAATAAAAAAGCAGCTAGTATTGTAACTATTTTTGTTTTGTTTGCCTTTTGAACACTATAATGGATTACTACAGGCTTTACGTATCAAATGATGCTTATTTTCCCCAGTGGTATAACTATTTCATTTTTGTGTATTACTTTGTTTGTGGTTTCTTTCGGTAGCCTTAAGCCCTTAACCGATTATCAGATGACAAATACTATTCAGAAGAAGTTCAAGGTTTCTTCAACCCAACTGCTATACCAATCTTGCCCATATCAGTCACTGACCCTATTTCTT
>KE373164.1:44854-56112 GCA_000418225.1 Zizania latifolia | reverse complement strand
ATCGCCTATCAGCATGTACGGGCCTAAAAGGCTGTTTGTGTATTGTGTGCTAATTTTGTTTTGGGCTAGTATTAATGAAATATCTATATGGGCTAAATGGGCTTTTTCGGATAATCCGAATAGGAATTATCTGGATTATTCGAATCCATATCCATATTCGTCGGATATTAGCGATATCATATCCGTTTCTGTATCCGAAAAAATATCCGAATCTGAATCCGTATCCGAAACAAAAAAATCTAGATCCGAATCCGTTTTTTCGGATTCGATCGAAAACTATCCGAATCACTTTCACCCATACTCCACGCCGAAACCTCTTTTCGGCCCTTTGATTCAGACTGAATAGGTTACAAGGAACTGCTCCTCTGTAATTGGAGAGCCAATCGTTCCATCCAAGCCATCTAGACGAGATCCAACGATGTGAAGCCCGTCTCAATCACCGTGAAGCCTCATTGTCCGACTGCTGTGAAGTAGACCTCACCACCGCGAAGCCCTACTCCCACACCGTTAGATCTCATCTGCACAGTTCGGATGGGATGATTGCCCTCTACAGTTGGATTCCTCAACAGCAGAGAAGATCTCATTTCTAGGTTATAAACAGGTTCACGGAATGGTCCTCGTTAGTCGTTACAAAAGGTTTTGTTTTTAGCATTCAAAGTTTGTATAATAAAGATAATATTTTTAGTTTTTTCTTCGGTTAACACATAGGCAGTTAATAGGCTCCGGTTAACTAAGTGACACGACTTAATTAAATTGTCTAAGAACTAAATCTAGCAAGATTGATAATAAAGTTCACTTATGTCATCTCTCTCTGCACTATAAAATAAAATTGTTTTTCCTGGCACGCCTGTGGTCCATGGTTCAACACCAACTTTTTGAAGGCTCCATTTTGAACTCTGAAACATTGCTTAATAAATAAAATAAAATAATTGTTTAGCTATTTAAAATATTATAATATACTAACTAAAATAATATGTGTAATTGTTTGAAACATTATTAATAATTGACTGAAACATTATATGTGAATAGTTTTTTATGGGTGAAAAAGGCTTACTGGCTAGGCCCTGCAGCCCCGCACAGCACGCGCAGGTTTCTTGAGCCACACCACACAACTAATTGGCCCACTCAGCGCAGAAGCAGACTACTAGGCCACACCGTCCAATGAATCGGACACCCTCGTAATAGCATTTTCGATAAATATATGTAGACACTCGTTGAAATGCGGAGGTCAACGCTGATGGAATTGTGCCCAAGAGAATTCTAGGGAACCAGAAGTTCTGGCCTAGGGTCGGAAGTTCCGGGTTCTGGAGCATCCGAAAGTTCCGGGCCAGCCCCGGTTTTGGTTTCTGGAGGAGCCGGAAGTTCCGGTTGGACCGGAAGTTCTGGGTCGAAATAAATTCGATACAGAAGGTTATTTTCGGAAGTTCTAGTTAGGACCGAAAGTTTTGGTCTAGACGAACAGATTAGATCTGTTAGGCTTTAATACAGATTAAAGGTCCGTGTCAGGGCATTATATAAAGAGAGGAGAGGCTAGCATGAAAAGGCTGCTGCCGCTGCTGCTTGATGTTGGTATGATCAAACCCTAGTCGCTATCTCTCTTCTAGCTACACCGGTTGTAGCGATCTCTTCCTGGATCTCGCGAGTGGTGCTAGTACGCCGACGCGAGGTGATCCTGTCCCCAGATGTGTGGATACCGTGGAGGCACTGCTCCAATAGTGGTGCTCGTCTTCTTCCCGTGGAGTTCGTCGGATCGCAGGATCGCGTCGTCCTTATCACCGGATCGCCGACAAACAAATAGAGCCGGGAGGAGTAGCTCGAGGACGCGCTTCATCGACTCTACTTCCGCTGCCCGAGCGCGTCTCGTGGCTCGAGGTAACAATCCATGATCCCATTACACGCATGGTTCCTAGGCTAACGGGGTAAATTTTTGAAATTAAGCACTAGCGTAGCCTCCCCATAATCCAACAGTGGTATCAGAGCCTACGTGCGTAGTGTTCGATCTGGATCGATCACATATAGGTGATATGTGATAGAAATAGATTGGATCTATTGTTTTCATCGTCGTATTTTTAGAAGTTTCGGGTGTGACCCGGAAGTTCTAGGCCGAAATAATTTTCGACACAGAATGTTATTTTTGGAAGTTCCAGTTGGACCGGAAGTTCGTGACAGAAATAAATTCCATACAGAAGGTTATTTTTGGAAGTTCCGGGTGTGACTCGGAACTTTCGGGCTAATTTAAATCTGAGTCAGAAGGTTGATTTCGGAAGTTCTGGCCCTGAGCCGGAAGTTCCGGGCCCTTCGACCGGAAGTTTCGGGCCTCTGAGCCAGAAGTTTTGGGTTTGGTACAGTCACGTCTAGATTCCGCCTAACTCATTTTTGCAGAGAATGTTGTGACTGGTATGGCCTTACAAATGTATATGATACATGAATGTAATAACATGGCCTGCGCGTCATGGTTGATTACAGTCCAAGACTGTTCAAATGTTGTACGCCCTGAGTGTCGACATGTCATGCTTCTCCTCATGTAATTAATATAGTGCTATTAGATGTAATACACTGATACAGGTTCATGGAGGCCTGAAGCGTGATGACTCGAAGGACAGGAACCATGGAGATATAGATCACTATGCGAGAGGGCCATACTATGTCACATTTAGTATGATTGCCTGTGATGTTTACTTATGTTCCTGTCATACTATTCTTTCATGTTCAGTGTGTGGTAGGCATCGTTACCATGTTAGAATAGTTTTCCTCAGAAAATTAAGTACTGATGCTCTTTTCAATAGCTGCACCTACCAAGGTTCTCGATCATCGATGGTGGGTCTGCCAAAGTAGGGTGCCAACTTTTATCTTGACCAGTTAGGGTGGATGTCGGACAACCACATGATGGAATTGTGCCGAAGAAAATTCTAGGGGAACCGGAAGTTCCGGCTGTGGCTGGAAGTTTCGGGTTCTGGAGCATCCCGAATATCCGATGGGATCGGAAGTTCCAGGCCAGCCCCAGGGTTCGGTCTTCTGGACGAACCAGAAGTTCCGGTTGGACCGGAAGTTCCGGGTCGGAATTAATTCGATACAGAAGGTATGTTTTGGAAGTTTTGGCTGTAACCGGAAGTTCCGAGTCCCGAATTAATTCGATACAGAAGGTCTGTTTCGGAAGTTTCGGTTGTAACTGGAAGTTTCGGTCCCGAATTAATTCGATATAGAAGGATAATTTCGGAAGTTTCGGATAGGATCTGGAAGTTCCGATTACCGAAAGTTCCGGCTATAGCCGGAAGTTCCGGGGTGCGCAGATTAGATCTGTTGGGCTTTTAATTTGGATTAAAAGGCCCATGCTGGCACTATATAAGGGAGGAGAGGGTGGCACGCAAGGGGCTGCTGCTATTGCTCTACCCTAGCCCTAGCCGCCACCTCTCCTCTCTCCCAAGTGATCACAAAGGTTGTGATCAAATCCCAGAAACTTCACGAGTGGTGCTAGCACGCTGGCGTGGAGTGTTTCCGTCCCTGTACGTGTGGACTTCGTGGAGGTGCTACTCGAACAGCAGTACTCGTCGTCTTCTTCGTGTGAAGATCACTGGGCTTCATCGACTTGATCGCCGGTGAGCGGGCGAGGCAAGGAGGGAACGAGCGAGGACGTGCTTCCTCAAATCTTCTTCCGCTGCACTAGCGCGTCTCGCGTTAGAAGGTAACGATCCATGATCCCTCACGCGCATGGGTTCCTGGGCCAACGGGGTTAAAATTTTAAAATTACCGGCTAGCGTAGCCTCCCCATGTCCTAACACCACATGCATAGTATTGGTTTGCTTAACAAAGCTATCAAAATGGTTTTGGGCTTTGGGGCATGGAGTTGGGAGTCAGGCATTGGAAGCCACCCCAACGAACAAGAGTCACATAGGATGTGATTAGCAAGTATTGCTTACCTATGTCACTAACCTTCTAGCAGTGATGCCAAAGCTCACTAGGAGTTAGATGAATATGGATCTTGTCCCACAATGTGTCGTTACAAGGAAAGCGATCATTTTACATATTGTGATACATCTTTTATTCGATAGAAGATCAACATAGCATAATGTTGAACCTTGCATTTTTGTTATAGATCATAGCACCTACTGCAAAGAACACTTCTGTTTTTAATCTGCGATCTATCCTTAAAAGGGAAAAATTGTCTGGAACAAATTTTATTGACTGGTACAGAAACTTGAGAATTATTCTCAAGTAAGAGAAAAATGATTATGTTCTAGAGGAACCCCACCCTGATGAACCAACGGATGATACACCACCTGCTGAAAGATGGGCTTATGAGAAACACGCCAGTAATTCAGTGGATGTCAGCTGTCTCATGCTTGCCTATATGTCCTCTGAGCTTCAGAAGCAATATGAGGACAGGGATGCCTACGATATGATCGTGGGTCTCAAAGGCATGTTTGAGAACCAAGCACGGACTGAGAGGTGTAATGTCTCAAAGTCCCTGTTTGCGTGCAGGATGGCGGAAGGCAGTCCAGTGAGTCCTCATGTGATCAAGATGATTGGTTACACTGAGAACCTGGAAAAACTTGGGTCTGCTCTTGATAAAGATTTGGCCACAGATGTGATTCTATAGTTGCTCCCTACGAGCTTCGAGCCGTTCATTCTGAATTTTCATATAAATGGCATGTAGAAGAGCATGGCTGAATTGCATGGGATGCTCAAGACAGCTGAGAAAAGCCTTAAGAAAAATCATAGTCATGTGATGATGATTTAAAAGGAAAGTAAGAAGAGAAAGAGTAAGGGAAAGGCTAAAGCTCTAGATGCGATCTCGAGTTCTAAGTCTAACTTAACTGGAAAGTCCAAGTCAGGCCCCGCCATCTCTGACACTTGCCACCACTGCGATAAGCCCGGCCATTGGCAGAGGAATTGCAAGTTGTACTTGGAAGAATAAAAGAAAAAGAAAGGAAGTATGACTTCCGTTTCAGGTATAAATGTTATTAAAATTTATCTTGCTACTCGTCCAAGTGATTCATGAGTATTTGATACCGGATCAATGATTCATACTTACAAATCATTGCAGGGACTGAAAAGGACTAGGAACTGCGCAAGAGGTGAATTGGATGTTCCCGTCGGCAATGGTGCAAAAGTTGTTGCGTTGGCCGTCGGCGTTTATTCTTTGTCGCTACCCTTAGGATTAGTTTTGGAATTGAATAATTGTTATTTTATTCCCGCCTTGGGCAGAAATATTATCCATTTGTCATGTTTAGAGGAAGACAGTTTTGATTTTGAAATAAAGAACAAGTGTTGTTCGATATTTTCAAATGGTATGCTCTATGGTGTTTGTCCATTGTTGAATGGCCTGTATATTCTGAATCCTGAGGATACACACGTTTATAACATTAATACGAAGAAAGCTCGACTCAATGATTTAAATCCCACATATGTCTGGCATTGTCGTTTGGGTCATATAAATGAGAAGCGCATGCAGAAGCTCCATAGAGATGAACTTTTGAAGTCATTTGATTTTGAATCGTTTGACACATGTGAGTCTTGTTTACTTGCTAAAATGACTAAGGTGCCTTTCACTGGTCAAAGTGAGAGAGCAAATGAATTGTTAGCCATTGTACATACTGATGTATGTGGACCAATGAGTTCTGCAGCTAGAGGTGGATTCCAGTACTTCATTACTTTTACCGACGACTTTAGTAGATATGGTTACATCTACTTAATGAAGCATAAGTCGGAGTCCTTTGAAAAGTTCAAGGAGTTCTAGAATGAGGTACAAAATCATACAGGCAAGACAATTAAATTTTTACGATCGGATCGTGGAGATGAATATTTAAGCCATGAGTTTAATGATCATCTGAAGCAGTGTGGAATTATTCCATAGCTGACTCCACCTAGTACACCTCAGTGGAATGGGGTGTCTGAGCGGAGGAACCGAACTTTGTTAGACATGGTCCGGTCGATGATGAGTCAAACTGATCTTCTATTGTCTTTCTAGGGATTCGCTTTAGAAACTGCTACATTCACACTAAACAGAGTTCCATCCAAATCTGTAGAGAGGACACCATATGAGATATGGACTGGAAAGCGTCCCGGACTGTCTTTTCTAAAGATCTAGGGTTGTGAGGCCTATGTAAAGCGTTTGATGTCTGATAAGCTCACTCCCAAATCTAACAAATGCTTCTTTGTGGGGTATCCTATGAAAACCAAAGGATATTACTTCTATAACCGGGAAGATGGCAAAGCGTTTGTCACCCGGATTGGTGTTTTTCTTGAGAAAGAGTTTCTCTCGAAAGGGGTTAGTGGGAGCACGGTGCGACTCGAAGAGGTTCGAGAACTACTAGAAAGTGTTTCAGCTCCTACGGAACAGGACCTCGACATGCAAGATGTTACAGAACCTGTTATCGAGACACCAGCCCCACGTCGGTCAGAGAGGTTGAATCGTGTGCCCGAGCGGTTGGCATTTTTGACCACTGGGCAGCGCGACATATTATTGTTGGACAATGATGAACCTAAGACCTATTTGGAAGCGGCGATGGGACCAGACTCTGAGAAATGGCTTGGAGTCATAAGATCCGAGTTAGAATCCATGCGAGAGAATCAAGCTTGGAACTTGGTCGATCCATCTGATGGTGTAAAAACTATCGAGTGTAAATGGATTTTTAAGAAAAAGATAGACGTTGATAGAAATGTTCACATCTATAAAGCATGATTGGTGGCGAAAGGTTTCAGGCAGATTCAAGACGTTGATTATGATAAAACGTTTTGGCCTGTTGCTATGCTAAAGTCTATCCGGATCATTCTAGCAATTACCGCATTTTATAACTATAAGATATGGCAAATGGATGTCAAGACGGCTTTCCTTAATGGAAACCTAAGTGACGATGTGTACATGACACAGCCTAAAGGTCTTGATTATCCAGAGAGTGCTGGAAAAGTTTGCAAGCTGCAAAGGTCCATTTATGGGCTGAAGCAGACTTCTCGGAGTTAGAACCTTCGTTTTGATGAGGTAGTCAAAGGGTTTGGCTTCATCAAGAACGAAGAAAAGCCTTGTGTTTACAAGAAGGCTTGTGGGAGCTCACTTGTGTTTCTGGTCTTATATATAGATGGCATATTGTTGATCGAAAATGATATTCCTATGCTAGATGCTGTCAAGTCTTTGTTGAGAAAAAGTTTCTCAATAAAAGATCTTAGAGAGGCAGCATATATTTTGGGCATAAAGATCTATAGAGCTAGGTCGAGAAGGCTAATTGAATTAAGCCAAAGTATGTACATTGACAATGTATTGAAACGGTTCAATATGCAGAATTTTAATAAAGATTTTCTGCCAATGTCACATGGTATTTCTCTCAGCAAGAGTCAGTGTCCTTTGACACCTGATGAGCTGGAGAAGACGAGTGCGATCCCGTATGCTTCTTCAATCAGATCCATCATGTATGACATGCTTTGTATACGTCCAGATGTTTCTTATGCTCTAAGTGTTATGAGCAGATATCAATCAAACCAAGGTGAAAGTCACTGGGCGATAGTAAAGAGTATCCTTAAGTACTTGAGAAGAACTGAGGATATGTTCCTGGTCTATGGACGTGAGGAGGAGCTCGTTGTAAATGGTTACACCGATGCTAGCTTCCAAACCGATAAGAACGATTTACGATTGCAGTCTGGATTTATGTTCTTCCTCAACGGAGACGCAGTGAGTTGGAAGAGTTCTAAGCAAGAAACGATTGCAGATTCAACAACAGAGGCTGAGTATATTGCAGCTTCAGAAGCTGCGAAGGAGGCTGTTTGGATCAGAAAGTTTGTTTCTGAGCTAGGTGTTGTGCCTAGTGCGTCCAGTCCAGTGGACCTCTATTATGATAATAGTGTTGTCATTGCGCAAGCCAAGGAGCCTAGGTCACACCAGAAGTCCAAGCATATACTGCGACGCTATCACCTGATCCGTGAGATTATAGATAGAGGCGATGTGAAGATATGCAAGGTGCACACGGATTTGAACATAGCCGATCCGTTGACGAAGCCTCTCTCACAGCCCAAGCATGAGACGCACTTAAGCTCTATGGGTATTAGATACTTGCGTGAGTGAGTTCAGTGTATATGAGAGAAAGTGTCTTGTCTGTGCTAGTGTACATTTGGATAATTGGTTATCTTGTTTCTGAAATAAATATCTTTTACATTGATCATCAAGTGTGTGACTTGTTTGTGAAACTCTTTGTGTTACGATGTTATTCTAAACGATCCCTAATCTCATATCGTCATATGGGACAGTGATGATTTATAGATTAGCACATCTGTCTGATTGATGATCATGTTTCATAGATCATAGACATGCAGATATCAAATCAGTGATGTGGACTCATGTTGGTGAACATGGAGTTGGATAGACCCACTTTGAGATACTGCTGGGATTGTTATTTTAAAAGTGCCATCAGTTATCATCTTAAATAGTGTACCTGCAGAATCTTTAGACCTGAAATCGTCATTGATTCTAGAATGTGTGGTAGCACACTCAGGGGCTTCCAAACACTATTCCGTAACATGGTAGTTATAAATGTTGCTTTTGGGTGTGTCACGAAATATGTCGTGAGATGTGAGAGGTCAAGATGGAATTTACCCCTCCTAAATAACGGGAGAGACGTCTCTGGACCCCTCGAGGTAGTCGGATTGGAAGGTGTATGGCCATGCTACTATGATTAAAGAGTTTATCATGATTGAATCTACTATTTGATCGAGTGAAGTGTCGATCTATCAATAAGGGTGGCACGAATCTCGCCTTGAGCTTAACTGATGTTGTGTGGTAAAGGGATTGATGCGTGAGTATATCATGGTTTCCGGGTAGCGGCCGTTTGCATATGAACCTATCGGGTCGTACGCTTAAGAGGATTGGATTTTAAAGCTTGTAAGAATTGGCTCTTGTGCAAGTGGGAGATTGATGGAAATTCTGCCCAAGAGAATTCTGGGGGAACCGGAAGTTCTGGCCTAGGGCCAGAAGTTTCGGGTTTTGGAACATCCGAAAGTTTCGGTCAGACTGGAAGTTTTGGGCCAGCCCAGTTTCGGTTTCTGGAGGAGCCGAAAGTTTCGGTTGGATCAAAAGTTCAGGTTAGACCGAAAGTTTCGGGTCGAAATAAATTCGATACAGAAGGTTATTTTCGGAAGTTCCGGTTAGGACCGAAAGTTCCGGTCCAGGCGAATAGATTAGATCTGTTTGGTTTTAATACAGATTAAAGGCCCGTGACAGAGCATTATATAAAGAGAGGAGGGGCTAGCACAAAAAGGCTGCTGCCGCTGCTGCTTGATGTTGGTATGACCAAATCCTAGCCGTCACCTCTCTTCTAGCTACACCGGTTGTAGTGATCTCTCCCCGGATCTCGCGAGTGATGCTAGCACGCCGGCGCGAGGTGATCCTGTCCCCGGATGTGTGAATACCGTGGAGGCACTGCTTCAATAGTGGTGCTCGTCTTCTTCCCGTGGAGTTCGCCGGATCGCGTCGTCCTCATCACCGGATCGCCGACGAATGAATAGAGCCGGGAGGAGTAGCTCGAGGACGCGCTTCATCGACTCTACTTCCGCTGTCCGAGCGCGTCTCGTGGCTTAACGATCCATGATCCCATTATACATATGTTCCTGAGCTAACAGGATAAATTTTTAAAATTAAGCGCTAGCGTAGTCTCCCCATAACCCAACAAACGCTTCATGAATAATAATAATGCACATGATGCACACTAAAACATTTTTAGTTGCACGACTGGTATTTGGACAAATCACTATATTGACCTGGGAATTTCAGTAGACTTCAGAAAAAACTAGCGCTATTCAATTCATGGCAACTCCTCTCTGGAAATTTTGGTTTTTTGAAGGCGTTCAAAATGGAGCCATCAAAAAAGTTAATGTTATATATATATATAAAGTTAATGTCAATTTGATAATGTCATGACATATAGACTAAACTTATCAATCATATCCTCACACTCTTTTTGACAGAAGTAGTCCACACTGATATATTCTCCCTCTCAATTCATATATAGCCCACATGCACATGCACGGTGGACCATCATATTAGAGACCACTTAAAATACATAGGACCACAGGCGTGCCAATGCAGAAAAAATAAATTTATTTAGTAGTGCGGAGAAATGACTTACGTGATGTTTATTAATTTTGTTAGCTCTAATTTTTAAGCAATCTAATTGAGTGGTGTTATTTAGTTAACCAGAGCCCATTAATTTGCCACGTAAAAAAGCTAAAAGTAACAATCTTGTACTCTTGTCATATAATGTAACAAGTTTATAGTTTAAAATTTATCATAAATATAACAACTTTGAAGTTATAAAATATAACTTTTATCTCTAAAATACACATATTATTCTAGACTTAGCTACTTTACTTAATTATTTTCGAGCTCATACTCACACATTTCAAAAAGAATAATATAGTCTTTTTCTTATCTACTTAATATATATACCACTTGTGAGACAGAAAAGATACAAAATTTAAATACTAAAAATAAAACCTTTTGCGGTAAGGAGCGCTGTGTGTAACGAGGACCATTCCCTCAACTGGTCTGTAACCTATTCAGTCTGAATCAATGGGCCGAATAGAGGTTTTCTGCACGGAGGAAGAGATCGTTATTGACTGGCCATGGGCCATGGCTGGCTTGACCGATGTAAACGCTCATGGAATCAAAGTTTCAGAAATGGAATATGTACTAGGCTAGCTGTCTGATCAACTAGCTATAGCCTCTCGTTGTTTTGTACCAGTTCCTAGATCAAGTTGCCAAGTGGGCACTCGTGTCTTAACCATGCACCAATCTGAACTTGACCTGCAGATGGCGTTGTTAATGTCTGCCAAACCAATCAGGTCGTTGCATCTACTATTCTACTCTCCGCGTGTGTTGTGAACTTGTGAATTGTGGATCAGCCTTCTCTTTACACATCTCCTCGATCACCTTCCCTCTCCGAACACTGTTAATCCAGGTTGCATCTACTCTCCGCGTGGTTTCTGACCAACCTGATCTTTATATAATTATATATGCACTGCTCGTCGTCCTCCTCCGAGTAGCAGAAGCAGCAGACAGCACGCCATGACTCCCCTACTGCTGCTTTACGTGTCTCTCGGTCTTCTTCTCTTCTCCCTGCACCGTGCTCCGGCGCCATGCTCCGGCGCCGCAACTGATACTCTCGGGGCAGGCCGAGCGCTCGCTGCCGGCGACAGGCTCGTCTCGGGGAATGGCAAGTTCACGCTCGGCTTCTTCCAGCCGAGCGTCACCATCAGTAAGTCCGGCAACATCACCT
>KE373164.1:25910-44844 GCA_000418225.1 Zizania latifolia | reverse complement strand
TGTTTAAATTAGTCTAAAAGCTTCATCAGAATACTCCTAAAGTACTATTAAACTATTCCTAAAATAATACTAAACTAGTCTTAAATTACAACTAAAATACTATTAAACTACTCCTAAATTACCCCTAAAAGACTACTAAACTACTCCTAAATTACTACTAAACTACCATAAACTAACCTAACTACTACTACCTAAAGAAAACAAAAGAGGAGAGAAGAGGCATACCTGAGAGCTCCAAGCCGAAGGGGAGGAAGTGAGGCGCGGGTGGGAGGGGGGCCGAAGCCCCCCTTTTATACAGCTGAATTTCGGCTGATGAAGCGCCAATCTAGGCCGATCGGCCTAGATCGGCGCTTCATCGGCCGACATTTGGCATCACCCGCGCCGATCTAGCCGGTTCAACCTGTGCCAATCTAGGGCCGACCGGCCTAGATCGGCAGATCAAGTGACGATCTAGGCCAGTCGGCCCTAGATCGGCACATCAAGGGCCGACAGAAGGCTAGTTTTGCTATTTTTCAAAACCATGTACCAAAATTGAAATTTCATTTAAAAATGTATTATTTAAAAAAATCCATAACATTACAGCTCTCTTTTTAAGCAACTCATCCTCAAGCTGTAGTGCAGTCTTAGCATGTGTTTGGATTAAGGAATATTTCGGGACGGGATGGGGTGATTCCACTTTTAAAGGTGTTTAGATGGGAGATAGGTGAGATGAGATGATCCCTGAAGAGAAATATTCTCTTTAGATTCAGGACAAGCTCGTCCCTGAAAAACGAGAGGACGGACTTGTCCCACTTACGTGTGTGAGAATTACGCGTGGGATCCACATGTAAAGTATCACATGACATATTGTCATATCCTTCAACTAAATAAAAAAAAATATGAGATGAACCCATTTTACTAACCAAATAGAAAATAGAATGATCCCATTTTAAAAAGAGAGATGAGATAATCCTATTCTACCGTGTTTCCAATCTAAATACAACCTTAACCAACATGATACCACATAAAAGCATGGCCTGGGCCCAACAGTAGCCAACCCACAAAAAAGATGGCCCATCCATACCAAAATCTAGGCCCACTATTGAGCCTGATCTGCAAAATTTAGCACAAGAAACAAAGCGAACATGACCCCACTAGAGAGAATAACCCATACTTTCACGGATCCATATAACAAAGAACAACTAGACACTAAAATTTAGGCCTTAGAATTAAAAGTGATTTTACAGTTTTAGGCTATCAGAGGTATTACAATTTTAATGTTAATTTAAACCATAAAATTTACATAGAATTAATTATCATTTTCAACATTGATAAGTCGGTCTTTTCTTCTGCTCCACTCATGACGGCAAGTTGAGACTTGAGAGGAGACAAGGAGGACAAACAGACGTGACTCCCCAGCGACCTGGTTTCTTTCTCTATGACCTAGGTACTTCGTACTTGGCCTAGAGAGTTTGAGTGAGCTGGTTTGGAGGTCTTTTAACTAAATCACAGAACAGTCCCAATAAAACCACCTGTTGAGAGGGGGCACAGACCTAAACTCAAATTTCATGGCATTGTAGGGAGCCGCGACATAGAAATGCTAGTGATGTTTTTAAAAGCTACGAGAGTGTTCGACAGGAATCGAGATTCTCTGTAATCGTCTGTGCCGACTGTAGAGGGCAGTCACCTCTCTCCGTACCGTCGGATTAAGATCGGATGGATGTCAGAGGGAGCTTCGTGCATGGTGGGATTCACCTCCACATAGTCAGAGGGGATTCCGCATCGTTAGATCCGTGCCGAACGATATAAATCAATGACTGCAGAGAGCAGTCGGAGGGGTGATGTAAGGGAACCGGATCCGTTCGACAGATTATTTTTCTAGTTTTTTTAATCGGGACACATTCGTGTAAACTGAGGAAAAAAAGTAAAAATATCCCAATTTTCTTGGGCTGCGTTTGATTTCCAGGCCCAAACTCTGTGGTGATACAAACTGGTGGGTCAAATATGGTTTTCTCGTAGTACATGCTAATTGACGCCCAGTGTTGGCACACAGGTTTCCTGGTATTAGGAGATAAAGCAGCTAGTCAAAAATTAAAAAGATTAAAAAAATTGACATAGTTTTTGATAGGTGAAAAAGGCTCGCTGGACCAGCCCCTACAGCCCCACACCGCGCGCGCAGGTTTCTAAGTCACGTCATGCAACTAACTGGCTCACGGCCACACAGGAAGGCCGCACCGTTCGATGGATCGGACACCCGAACAACAGTATTTTCGATAAATATGTGTAGACACCTATTGAAATGTGGAGGTCAACGTACGCTTCATGAATAATAATAATGCATATGATATGCACACTAAAACATTTTTAACATTTTTAGTTGCAAGCCTGGTATTTGGACAAAACACTATATTGACTTGAGAATTCCAATAGACTTCAGAAAAACTAGCGCTATTCAATTCATGGCAACTCCTCTATGGAAATTTTGGTTTTTTGAAGGCGTTCAAAATGTAGTAAACGAGTGTGTGTGTGTGTACACTCGTTTACAGAGTTCAATGGAACCTTTAAAAAAGCTAATGTTAATTTGATAATGTCATGACACATAGACTAAACTTATCAATCATGCATATCCTCACCTTCTTTTTGACAGAAGTAGTCCACACTGATATGTTCTCCCTCTCAATTCATATATAGCCCACATGCACATGCATGGTGGACCACCACAGGCGTGCCCATGCAGAAAAAAAAACAAATTTATTTAGTAGATAGGAGAAATGACTTACCTGATATGTTTATTAATCTTGTTAGCTCTAATTTTTAAGCAATCTAATTGAGTGGTGTCATTTAGTTAACCGGAGCACATTAATTGGCTACGTTTTAACCAAAGAAAAAAAAAGCTAAAAATAAAAAAATAAAATCTTATATCCTTATCTAGGATATAACAAGTTTTAGAGCTTAAAATTTATTATAAATGTAACAACTTTAAAGTTGTAAAATATAACTTTTATCTCTAAAATACATATAATATTCTAGACTTAGTTACTTTACTTAATTACTTCTGAGCTCGTACTCACCCATTTCAAAAAATATATAGTCTTTTTCTTATCTACTTAATATATATATCACTTGTGAGACAGAAAAGATACAAAACTTAAATACTACAAACTAAAGAGATCATCACATATACATACCCTTTCAATTCATCAAACTAAATAAAAAATTGGATCATTTTATCCACTATTCATCACGTCAACCAAACAAAAAATTGAATCATCCAATACATCCAACCAAACAAAAAGATTAAATCATCACATTTATAAATCTATAAATGGGATCATTCCATCTCTTCTTATCCTCGTCACTAAATCAAATGGACGGTAAACGCTGAATCAAAGTTTCATTATTGGAGTATGATGTACTAGGCTAGCTGTCTGACTAGCTATAGCAATAGCCGCTCGTTGTTTTGTACCCGTTCCCAGACCAAGTTGCCAAGTGGCAAAGTGGGCACTCGTGTCTTAATCATGCAATCAATCTGAAGACTTGACCTGCAGATGGCGTCGTTAATGTCCGTCAAACCAACCAAGTCGTTGCATTTGCTGTTTGGTAGCTAACTATTATTTATCAATAAAAATTATTATACTTATCTAAGTTAAAGCTATCAAATTTTTTATCATATCTTAACAAGCTTAAAAAAATCTTGTCACACTTTTTTAAGTCATTAACTTGTGGGATTAAAAAAATATTGTCATAACTATGACAGCAATCAAACACCTACTAAATTGATTAAACTTGCATAATCTTAAGTGTGGCAAACTATGGTTGGCAACCAAACAGCCCCTACTCTCTACGTGTGCTGTGATCAACCTTCTCTTTACACATCTCCTCGATCACCTGTTAATCCGGAAGCATCTCATCTGATTTTAGGAGACCGATTGTCCTCTGCAGTTATTTATCTGAGCCGTCTAGTATAGATCTGATAGTGTGGAGCCTCCTCTGATTGTGGCAAAGTGGGTCTTATCACACGCGAAGTCTCCCTCTAATATTTGTCGGATCTCAATCAGACGGTGTGCGGATACGACGAATGTACTCTGAAACCGAAACCGACTGGAGATGATATCATTTTAGTTAATCCAGGTTGCATCTATTCTCCGCGTGGTTTCTGACCAACCTGATCTCTTTATATAGTTATATATGCACTGCTCGTCCTCCTCCGAAAAGCTGAAGCAACAGACAGCACGCCATGACTCCCGTCCTGATGCTATACGTGTCTCTCGGTCTTCTTCTCTTCTCCCTGCACTGTGCTCCGCCATGCTCCGGCGCCACAACTGATACTCTCGGGGCAGGCCAAGCGCTCGCTGCCGGCGACAAGCTCGCCTCGGCGAATGGCAAGTTCACGCTCGGCTTCTTCCAGCCGAGCGTCACCATCAGTAAGTCCGGCAACATCACCTCCCCCAACTGGTACCTTGGCATATGGTTCAGCAACATCTCGGTTCTTACTACCGTGTGGGTCGGTAACAGGGACAAGCCAGTCCCTGACCTCCAGCTCAATCTCACACAGCTCAAACTCTCGAGAGATGGCGATCTTGTCATCTCGAACAACGCCACTGGATCCGTAATCTGGTCCACTGGCGGCGTCAACATCACAAGGTCAGCCAGCAGCACAAACACCAGCACTAGTGCAGTTCTTTGAAACGACGGAAACCTCGTGGTAGGAAGCTTGTCAGGTGTGCTGTGGCAGAGCTTCGACTACCCGTCAGATGTTTTGCTCTCTGGAGCCAAGTTTGGCTGGAACAAGAACACCGGCCTCACTCGAGAGATAATCTCGAAGAAGAACCTGATCGATCCGGGTCTTGGTTTATACTCCGTTGGGCTCGACTCCAACGGGATTATCCTTAGATACCGTAACCCATATATGAAGTATTGGTCTTGGCCGTCGTCAAACAAGCTTATGCTCGTGCCGTTGCTCAGGCAGCTGGCAGGCATAAATCCACAGACCAGAGGTCGGGTCAACTTCACATATGTGGACGACGATCAAGAAGAGTACTACACGTACACTGTGCTGGATGAATCGTCTTTGATGTACGTCTTGCTCGACATCTCCGGCCAGATCGAGATAAACAGTTGGTCCCAATCCACGCAGTCCTGGGCTAACGTGTACTCCCAGCCTGCTGATCCCTGCACCGCGTACGCGACGTGCGGGCCTTTCACGATCTGCGACGGCGTTTCACGTCCATTCTGTGGTTGCATGCAGGGCTTCACTGTAAAGTCGCCTCAGGATTGGGAGCTGGATGATCGGAGAGCAGGGTGCTTCAGGAACACTCCCTTGGACTGCGGCAACACGACGAGGACGAGCTCATCCGACGTGTTCTATCCCATAGCTTGTGTCGCGGTGCCCAACACCCCGAGCGCAGTGGATGCCACCACCCAGAGCAGCTGCGGGCAGGCTTGCCTCAGCCACTGCTCCTGCACCGCGTACTCCTACGAGAACAGTAAGTGCTCCATCTGGCACGGAGAATTGCTCAGTGTAAATCGGAACGATGGCATCGACAATACCTCTGAAGATGTTCTTTACATTCGCGTCGCCGCCAAAGATCTTCCGAGCCTGAGAAAAGGCAGAAGAAAGTCAACTACTGTTGCAGTTGTCACCGCTGCAGGCGTTGTCAGTTTCGGGCTGGTGATTCTCCTGCTGCTGCTACTGATTCGGAGGAACAGATTGGGCGGCAGCCAGTGCAGCGGTGGAATTGTAGCCTTCAGATACACTGACTTATGCCATGCCACTAAGAATTTCTCAGAGAAGCTGGGAGGTGGTGGCTTTGGCTCTGTGTTCAAGGGCGTGCTAAGTGACTCGACTGTCGTAGCAGTGAAGAAGCTCGATGGTGCCCGTCAAGGGGAGAAGCAATTTAGGGCTGAGGTGAGCACGATTGGGCTAATCCAACACATCAACCTGGTCAAGCTGATTGGCTTCTGCTGCGAGGGTGACGAGAGGCTACTCGTGTATGAACACATGCAAAATGGCTCTCTCGATGTCCATCTGTTTCAGAGCAACGCTGACACTGTCCTGAGCTGGACAACCAGGTACAACCTCGCCATTGGAGTTGCCAGAGGGTTGTCCTACCTGCACCAGAGCTGCCACGAATGCATCATACATTGCGACATCAAGCCAGAAAACATACTCCTCGATGCATCGTTTGCTCCTAAAATTGCAGACTTTGGGATGGCGGCCTTCGTCGGGAGGAACTTCAGCCGGGTCCTAACCACGTTCAGAGGAACCATCGGGTATCTTGCGCCGGAGTGGATTAGCGGAGTCGCCGTGACAGCAAAAGTCGACGTCTACAGCTTCGGCATGGTGCTACTGGAAATCATGTCAGGGAGGAGGAACTCACCTAAAGGTGATGATGGCGGCCGTGCTGTTTACTTCCCTGTGCACGCCATTAGCAAGCTCCACGAGGGAGACGTGAGGAGCTTGGTGGACACACAGTTGCAAGGTGACTTCAATCTGGAAGAGGCTGAAAGGGTTTGCAAGGTTGCGTGCTGGTGCATTCAGGACAACGAGCTTGATCGGCCGACCATTAGTGAAGTGGTCCGGGTTCTTGAAGGACTGCAAGAGCTCGAGCTGCCCCCTATGCCAAGATTACTTGCAGCCATGACAGAATGCTCTAATCCTGCTTCAATGTGATCCTTCACAAGTAGTACTCCTACTTCATAGCCAATGTTACAAGAAATTTTTTATGATTCCCCATTTCTAAGAATACCCTTTTAATTATGTTGTTGCCTCGTAACAATGACATGTATACTAGAACGAGGAATAAAGGAACACAAACTTTGCAATTGCTAAATTGTATTTTATGGTGCATATGCCCCTGAATTTTTATTCATGTACTTTAATACCGATGTGATAAGCAAGCATTGCAAAAAAAGGTAGAAATAGAAATTTGTCTATGTTTTGTTGATGGGACAGTTAGCATATATCCTTAGTTAAAGTTCATTGCTTGAGAGATAATATGTCAGTTCTAAGTGGCATATTCAAATGCTCCACTATAGGTTTCAATTGAAATATGTTTTGGATGTATTTTCCTTAAAGAGTACTGTACGATTGGAACATTATTCCAAATGAATTTTTGAGCAATTGCTTCCTTTGTTCGATTACGCGAACAGTACTCGGCCCAATAACGGCCCATTATTACTGATAGTCAAAGACGTGAAGGCCCATTAACGTTGTTGACATAATCATTTGGTCCAATTGTCCCTAAATTAGGAAAAATAATTTAATCATAAGAAATTGACATGAATTCATATTTAACGCTGGTCAAACATAAATTCATATCATGTAAAAATTATATCTAGTTAAAATTTCCGTTTGTTCCATTTAACTATAAATAATTTATTATGTAATCATAATTTTTCAGCAATTTTAATAGCCAAGAAGAAATAAAACTAATTCTGGAAAATTTGCCCAGATTTTTTTTAAAAACTGCCCAGTAAATTTAAGCAAACAATCCACAATCCGAATAGAAAACCAGCAAGCAAATCACCAGATTTCATTACGGCAATTCATAACAGAAGAATAACTTAACAATCTTTCACTAATTTGCATTAACATGACCAAGAACAGATCTAATCTTAAATTGTTTGTGTCCGATTTGTGACAATATTTCACTGCTTTGCATCTAATTAACTAATAAGAACAACAGCATGAATATGATGAAAACAGAGGCTGATACATCAATTTATTTTCTGCTTGCATCTAATCTATGAATTGAACATGATGGCATTTGTTCCGTGAGTAGTTTATAGGGAATAAATCAGATTAGATTAATGGGACCAATGATAGAATTGATCTTGCAATAAAGAAAAACTTAACTTAGATTGATCATCTGAATTATGCAGAAATAATTCATAAACTGACCATTCTATGAAGTCTTGCATTTTTCTCTTCTCTTCTGTTTCTTGTTTCTTCTCTTTGGGACAGCCACACAAAACCCTTCTAACGCTATAGATCGATTGGGCTCTACAAATTTTGTAGAATAAGGCAGTAATTAGGTGTCCTCTCCTCTTGTATTTATAAACACTCGCGGGTTTCGGAGGTTTATCCATATAGGACTAAGACTCTTAGTCGTATCTTAAACAATCATGGCACATTTTATCTCTTAATTAAATTGAAAATAAAATTTAGGTGGCTTAATCTTAAAACCGAAAAATCAACCAACATTTAAAACAGAATTGATGCATGTTTCAGCATCTCACTCTAATTTCAGACGTCGATCCAGATAATGGACATGAATTTAAAACTTGATGACAAGAAACAAAAGAATGCTACTGTGCAATATTGTCACGCTGAGAGATATTAAGGAATGCAGCTGAAAAAGTATCGTTTTCAAGCGGCTGCAACAACAATAATCAATCGCCATAATTAATCACCCATCATTAGAAAACCATATATATCTACGTGAAGATGAGGGTGTTTGTGCTGTTGTGCATGGGCGTGGCCAAGGCAAGGCGCCATTAAATCTCTAGCTATCACAGCACTAATTAATTCATATGATGATCACACACCACTAATTAATCTCAATATAGTGTCGAAAATGCTGAATAGATACAGTTGGACAGTTGGTTTAATAAAGCTTCGGTCAATAATATTATCCATGCATGGAAAAAACCGTTTTTGGCTCACAACATGAGAAATGATACAATTAAGCTCACCATCAAGCCAGCCATCATTTTCACATATATGCATTTTTACGAGTTTTACTCCCATATAATCAATCACTTGCTTAATATTAACACATTGTTTCAACTACTGCTAATTATGTAGGCAATGGCATTCATGGTTATCAAAAGTAAACGGCGTGCATACACAATCAAAATTAATGTGCGACATCGTCGAATTGAAAAGAGATAGAAACAGAGAGCTCTCTTTCCTCCTCCATCTTACGGCAGCAAGCATGCTGCTTGGGTCATTGCAAAAGTCAGCTCTCTTATTAACCTTTAATTATCGCTGCTAAAATCGGCATGTCAGATGCTGGTTGGGTCATTGCAAAAGTCAACTCGCCTCATATACGCCGCTTTATTTTCTCTCTCTACCGTCAGAAAGCTAGATCTCATCTAGAGAGAAGCAGCAGCAGGAGGAAGGAGACATCTACCCCCTGCTCCCATAGTTGCCACTGCTTCCTCTCATTCTTAAGTGGTAGCAGCCTCTTCACTTCTCCTGCTACAGCCTAGAGCCTAGAGCCAACAACCCCTCTCTCTCTCTCTCTCTCTCTCTTTCTCTTGCTGTGTCTGTTTCTCTCTCTAAGCTAGCTAGCCAAGAAGAGGGAGGAGAGACTGAAGCTGGTGTAGCTGCTGTGTCCATGGCGAGCACGAACGGCAAGGAGGAGAGGGAGGTGTACGTGAAGGAGGGGAGCAAGCTCTACTCCAAGATGGTGTCCATGGAGGAGGAGGCGGCGGCGGCGGCGCTCGCCGTGCCGTCGTTCCGGGTGTACTACGGCGTCGCGTCGGCGGGGTCCGTACCTTTCGTGTGGGAGTCGCAGCCGGGCACGCCCAAGAGAAGCTCGCAGTCCGCGGCCGCGCTCCCGCCGCTCACGCCGCCGCCGTCGTACTACGTCGCCGGCGGGAAGGGCGACAAAAAAAAGGCTGCCTGCAGGAGGCGCGGGTCGGGAGGTGGCGGCGTCTTGAGCGCCATCCTCCCCAGGAGGGGGCGCCGGACGTCGCCGTGCTCCTCCTCCTCCTCTTCCTCGTATTCCTGGTCGTCGTCCATGTCGATGTCTCCGGCCGTGTTCACCGTGCAGCAGGCGTCGCCCATGGCGCGCTCCCGCAGGCGCGCTTTCTCCGCCGGCGTCTACAACTACGAGACGTCCACGCCCGCGGCGGCGCCGTCGAGGTGCTTCGGGATGGAACGCGAGTGCGAGAGTGGGCTCGTGAAAGGGTGCGGCGTCGTGGCGGCCGTCAGGAACGCGCTGGCGACGATCGTCGGCCAAAAGTCCGGCCGCTGAGCTAGGCGGCGGCGGCAAGCATAGCGACGAGAGGGTTAGCCATGCCATAATCCAAAGCAAGCAAAATACCACAAATACTCACTACTACTGTAGTATTTAGTGCTGTCTAATTTGCTTTTTTACCTGCTAGTAGCAAATGTAAGTTTCAACATAACTGTGTACGTATTTCTGTCGACTTTAACCGTACGTACGTCGTATATTATACGGTCATGCATACATGCATACGTGGTCTCCTTATATCTTGCAAATATGTCTGCTTGTCATAAAAGTCGATGATTGCATCGCCATGTAAATGGTGATGAGCAGAGTAGATTGAAACATATGGTTTTGAGCCCCTTTGATTTTTTTCATAAGAGTAATTTTATAAATTTTGAGGAGGTAACAAAGATATTATAATTTTTAGTATTAATTTCCCTTTTCATAATTTTTCTCAGGTGCACGAAAAATCTCTGTTAATGTGGTATTTTTTCGATAATGTGGTATATGTAAGAAGTGTTTCGTGAATTTCTTAGTGATCAACACTGTGAATTTCTTAGTGATCAACACTCTGTAGGCTTCTTTAGAACATAGGATTTTTATAGGAATTAAACTAAATCCTCTAAAAAATCCTTTGAAAATGCACCATTCCAAAGGAGCCCTGCAATTAATAGATGTTTTGTTAGTTTACAGGACTCAATGAAGCCATTAACGAATCTTAAGCACAAATCTAGGGGTTTTGATCCCCTGTCTGAGGCTCATGGTTCATGACTCACTCATATTTCTGTCATAAATCTGCACAGTGCACACATCTGTTTTCTGCAAGTTGCAAGAGGAGTGCAACATGGTAACATGTTACTCTGAACTTGGATGAATATTTAAACAGTACCACATATCTAATTTAAGATTCTTCAGAGGCCCTGGTTTTGTCTCCTTGGACTTGCTCTTGGACTCCTAGCTTCTGATGATTATTAATCAGTGTCTGAATTTTTGTTTAATTACTGCTTTCTGATCATGGTCATGGTTCTTTCTGAAGCTTGTTTACCCAGTCCAATGTTCCTGCATGATGCCACCAAGAAGAGGACAGCAGTGGTTAAGCTCAGCTGATTTCTTTTTTGTACTTCATAATCTGAAAAAGAGAAGACTAGTGCATGTGTTAAAGGTTGATTTGGACTAGAGATTTTAACCATTCCTGCTTGATAGATTGCTGCATCAGAGTGTCAATCCAGGCAGTTATATATGGCTCTGCATTTGGCTTGAGTTTATCCTTGCATGCATGCTGATGCAGTCACTTTCTCATGTCCAAATAAGATCTATGATGTCGATATCACTATGATTTAATCATAGACATGTAGGCCTGATAGTGTTAAGATCCACATATCAGTCACGGTGATGTCGACGTCGGATGAACCGTTCCCATGCCACCCACTTTGGACTTGTATTCAAATCGATTGAATCCTCAACTGCACCATTCATGCAACCTGACTGAATTAGCAGAGGACATGGGATCCAATTGTAGCATGTACTGAATATTTAACATCTGCACATGAATTCACTTCTCTGTTCACCATCTTCAGAAGAATTGAGATGGTGCACTCAATAAAGGCATCAACCATATCAAGAGCTCCATCCTCCATGTATTGCTCACTGACCATTGCTGCTGGGTTGCTTTGCCCCGGTTGAGAGGGGCATAGTAAAGTAGTTGGAGAGACAGCAGGGAAGAACACTGAAGTTAATGCTCATGGAGGACCAGCTAGGTCATCAAGTGATGAAAAAACAGCATGTTGATGGACCCATGTTTCTTCACTCCATGTAGTAGGAACATATTAGTTGGATGCTTTAACCAGATGCCAAGGCAATGATGTGTAGAAAACTAAAAAGATCGATCAAACAAGAAGTGACTAAATTTGCCACCTTTGCTGAGATGTATTAGACTTACAAATTATAAAATACATCAAATTAATAACGACGGTTTATTTTTATAGATCTAACGGTCATGATTAAAATATTACATCCTAAGAGATAATAGATTATCTTATTTTTATAACTAATAGCTAAAATTAATTCTGTCTCTTGCCTCTTTAAAAGGTAAAAGATGTGTCGGCTTCCTTTCCTGGCACTGAGGCTATGGCTACCCTACTACATCTGTACGTGTTTGCTATCAGTTGAAAGACATTTTCTTGTGTGCCCTCCTCGGCTGCTCTAGAAAGAGAAAAGAGTAAAGGAGCACATTAGACTTATTAGTAACAGACCATTTTTTTGTAAACTCTTTCAAGTGTAAAGAGGTTGAGATGAAATGTCAAGTGGTAGGTTTATTTAATTTGCAGCTCGAGACTAGAGTTAGTGTGCGAGGTCAGAGAATTTAGGTGCATCTTTGCAATTTCATCTCTCATGTATACAAGATACAAAAAATCATTTATTCTGATAGAAAGTGCTAATTGAGTCTATAAGACAGTTCGACAGTAATGCCCTACATTCCAAGGAAAATTGTTCTTATAGTTACCTTTCAAATCATTCATTAATTAGGCTTATGTTCGGTGCATCTCAGTAGGTTATTGCAGTTAAGATCTAGAGTACTACTAATATTACTCTATCTGTCCTAAAATATAGCAAGTCTTAAGTTTGAAAATACGTATTAAAGAGATGAGTAAGAAGGCCCTACAACTCTCCTTGGGCAGATGAGTGTATGTCCGGAAGTAGTTAGGTAGATTAATGAGTAATAAAGTCTGAGGGCAATTATAAGTATTTTGACGGCAAAAATTACATTTTACAAGTATTACGCTATATTTAGGACAAATTTTGAACTTATGAGATCATGTAACGGAGGAACAAGAAGCAACATGCTTAGAAGACTTGCAATGTGTCAAACTGTCAATTCATAGCGTTGACGCCACCATGAGTTCATGAGTTTCTGACTCTGTCAAATGAATTAGGTACGTTGCATGTGTAATCCTGAGTACAAATTATTCCTCTTCTGAACCTAATCCATAGCTCGCTGAAGAGTCAATGCAGATTATAACGAAGAAATTTGTGCGGCAACTTGTCAACTTTGCTTTTTTGCTTTTTCTCTTTTTCCAGTTCAAAGAGAAGATCTAAATATAATTACAATCATAGTCCGAGTTGTGAACACTGAATACGCACAAGTGAGGGAGGCCTATGTCACTTTTGCAATTTGTAACATGAGATTCTAATGATTAAGCTTTAGCTTACAGAAAAATGGCACACGACGACATTGATGAGCAATCGATGTGTGCACGCTAACGAGAGCGTAAAGCCAAATCAACAATAACCTGATGGGCACCTGGTAGCTGCAAGGTTGTTTCAATCCATGGAGCTGTTGTTTTCAGGCTTGCATGGAATGCAGTTTATAAATAGAATGCTGAAAGGGATTAATTTAGCTGCAGACTGTTCCGGTGAAAATATACTTTTTTTCAGCTAATGGTTGTGCTTTGCATATATATTCTACGTGACAAGAGGATACCACAAAAGCTAAAAGGTAAGTTATATAGAGCGATAATTATACTTATAATGTCGTATGATGTAGAATGCTTACCTTAAAAAAGATGGCATATTCAACGGTTGAGTGTTACAGAAATACATATGTTGCATTGGATTTGTTAGCACATAAGAATAGATCGAGCCTAGAACGACGATATACGTATCGTCGTTCTAGGCTAGGGGTAGCACCGATCAAAGAAAAACTTGTTTTAACACTAGTTAAGATAATCTGGATAAGATGGTTGTGTTTTGCCGTGTGCACCTTCATTGTGCAGCTTCCTGAACATTTATGTTTACAGCCTCTTATCACAAAGAGCATTTTGAAATGCAGCATTAATGAAAACACCACATAATTCAGTCCATGCTTCTGTCTGATGTGATGACAAAAAGATAAGGAAATGATCTCAGCTATCTGTGGTATGATAATAAAGTATCGAGCAAGTACTATATGAACTGATGCATTATTCAGGTGCAATGTTTATTAAATTGGACCAAATAAAAATTCTAACTGCCACATTTATGGGAAGTAGACATAGTTTCTGAATGATGTGATGCCCAAGCGGCCAAGACATTTGCATCCTCTACTTACCTACTCGATTTCAGATCAGAGATGAAAGCTTGTGTTACTTGCAGAAACGAAAAGGTTAAGTTACAAATCAATCATTTTGCAGTTTCTAACTGACAACACAATAATCAAATCCAATACGGACCTACTGGTATGCATGGATTGGATCACTGGAAATTGAAACAACAGGAGGATACTGTAGTTAAGCTGTACTTATATTGTCCTCTCCCCTGATGCAACACTGGCAACAAACTAATTCCTTTTGCAAAGCAGTGACCATCCCTTTGCAAAGCAGGACACGAGAAGGAAATGTGAAAATGTGACCCCTGATTTGTTTTTGCTGTCAATGCCAGGAAGTGGATATGTGGAAGAGAATTGAAGTGCCCTCTCAAAAGGAGGTTCTTGTACCTACAACCTTGCATTAGTGGTAGTTAGGTGAAACCTCATTTTGGCAACAAATCAAATCACATGAGCGTACATTCTGATGAAAATCCTATGTTTGATGTAACTAATGCTTCCTAATTAAGCTGTGCAACACAACAACTAGAACACACAATGTCGTTGTATTAATTGCATCAGTCCCGAGACATTTTCAGAAATGATGCAGGCACGCAGCAGGTGTGCTAGCTGTTGGGCTCGTGATTGTCTTGACTTGTCTGATCGGTTCGTTAATATAACGAACTAACTTAAGCTAAAACTTCGGCTCGTTATGATAACTAGACAGCTCGAGCTATCTCACGAGTAGTTTGTGAGCCAAACCAGCTAGCTAACCCTAGTTTCTTGCTGCCTCTGCCTGTGCTCTTTCGGGCTGCAGGCCTGTGGTGTGCGGCCTCTCCACTCTACGTGACCACGCTAAGTACACAACCAGCCAAGTACGCGTGACGTGTCCAACACCCTTGGGCCCCTCCAAAACTTGTTCGTAGCCGTCGCCGTCTCCATCGCGCTCACGCCAACCTCCGCCACGGCGCCGCTGATGGATCCCATGGTCTTGCCCTGGCCCCCTGATCCCTTGCCGCCCTCCCCTGTGCGGTTGTGCTGCCACCGGGTGAAGGCGTCGCACTATCTAGCCAGGTGAAGGCGATGTGTGCTGCCACCGAGTGAAGGAGTAGTGTCACCACCGGGCGAAAGATTCGTGCTGCCACCGGGTGAAGGAGTTGTGCCACCATGCCACCACCCCCTTCCCTATGCTTATGAGCTAATCGAGCCAGTTCGAGTTAGTGAACGAGTTAAGCCAAGCTACTCATATGCCTTGTTATCTTAATAAGCTGAGCCGAGCTGACTCATTAGTTTAATGAGTCAGCTTGAGCTAGCTCGATATTCACTCCTAATCTAAACTTAAGCAACCAACCTAGGGGTGGCATCAGACTTGTCCCTACAAGATCGAGGCTAGGTCAAGTTTTTAACCTATGGGTTCATTGGATCAGTCCGCACATCAAACAGAAGGCATAGACAGTTACAATGTTTAACGAACAGGTCCTCATGGGTCCTCAGCCCAATAGCAAAAAAAGTTCAGTTTTCTCCTATAAACCATAGCCCCTCACCCAACTTCCCAGCTCCCAATCGCATCATCTCTTGCTCTAGTGCGTGGTGGCATGGGTGTGGTGCATTGGTGTGGACACACGGGTACCGCCTGCTACGCCTGCTATCAGTGTCCATCTCCTATTATCCCTATTGTCATCGTTCGCCGCACTCACCACCAATGTCTATGGCTTGTTGCCTTGACTGCCCCCTCCTGCTACACTCCACCGTTCACCGCCGCTACCACTTTGTACCGCTCGCTACTTCCCATGGTGACTAGATCTAACGACGAGCTCACAACAGCCATATCTGGCCACAAGGAGCTCTTGTGCGACGCATCACACATACACGCCACACGCAACAACCCATGCACTGTCCTAGCCTGAGCTAGCCACTGCGCTCACCGTTACCATGCTGACCGCCCTCGCTACCCCTTGCTGTCGGGTTTGTCTTCAGGTCCGAGTTGGTATTTCAGCCCACGGGGACATGCAGGAATGATCAATTTTTACGAAAAATTGGCCGATTTTCGTAAAACCGCTAGACATCAATTTGTGAAAACTATGAAGTTTTAGCTACTACCTCCGCTTCTGAACGTAAGTCATTCTGGTATTTACTAGATTCATCTATAGATCAATGAATCTAGACACATATCTAGATTCATTGATCTATAGATGAATCTAGTAAATATTAGAATAACTTACATTCAGAAACGGAGGGAGTAGTATTTTACCAAGTTGATTGAAAGTCATCGATTATTACTAGTGTTTGTTCGGTTTTCAGTAAACTAAGATGAACCGGTTTTCACCTCGAAAACAGTAAGATAAACCTACCCACTAGGGTCCATTTGGTTCGATAGATATCCCTGAATGGAATAGGGCCATCACATCCAGTCAGCTATTTACTTGGAGAGTAAAAGTGGATAGGATGGCCACTGAGAAGAATATTCCTTTAATATGCTGGATGGAGGGATTTAGAAAATTTTTCTGGACGAGTCTATCCAATATTAGATGAGATGATGTGTCGTCTCCTGATTGGTTAGGATGCATTTAATTTTTTGTTTATAAATATTCAAATGATTTTTTCTCCTAAATCATTTACCCAATTTATAATCTAATTACATCATTGTATTTATTACAATTTAATCTATAAAATAAAATCTCATATGATTATATTTTTGTTAAAAAATATATTTGACAAGTGGACCCCACTAAATTTAGGCTTATCTTATCCAAGTTATATCCACCTAACCAAATAAAAAATTGTCTCATCCCATCTATCCAACCAAATATCTGACATGTATCATCTTATCCCTAAATCTATGGATGATCGTATCATATTCATACTTGTTCTTAAACTAAACGTTACCTAACTTTCTTGACTTTGAGCATGATGTCAAACTTTTAGTGTCTTACTATACCACATGCTGACATCTCTGCCTCTTGCATGCTGCGCATGCCCGGACCACCCGTGAACAGCGCCCCAAAACCATGTGTCGGGTATCCGGTGTGGGTGACGACGACCAACAAAAATCGGCAAAAAAAACATGCCACGTTTTATATGTAGTTCTTGGCTTGTTGCACATTAATCTCTAGGTACTGAAGCTGTACAAAAGAAACATTAGGATTTCTTTTAATTTAGAGGGATTTCAGAGGCATTGGATTAATTTCTATAAAATCTTACAAAATTGAAGGTGTTCTAGATTAAATGAGCCCCTGTTGTTTCTCAATGAAGTACATGCTTTTACATCATTCTGCACTTTTATCACATAAATGGCATGGGACGTATGACGGCAGGTCACCTAACACGTTCATGGATATATATCACGCACGAATTGAAGGACTCAGATTGGATGATTGCAATTGGTCAGTACTTCACTTGCAGCTAGCCCAGTCAGCTTCATGTTCTAAATGATTAGCAGCTGCACTTGGGGTACTTAATTAGCACAATTGTTCAGAGGTTGAAGCTTCAAGTGTCACTTCTCTTGCATAATATATTGTTTCTAATCTTCACATGAGAAGCGAGTCTATACATTCTTAGAATATTTTGTATCGATGTATATATATTCATTTGGGTATGGAGACAATTTCTTTATTTCCATTATTAAAAAAAATGATTAGCTGCATGCACTTGCATAGTTGCATTAACATGTCCTGGTCTGATCTCTCTGCCGATCCAGATCATTGGCCACTTGTCCTTTAACGCGCATGTACCTACTGATCTTGGACTTGTGTCCTCATTATGATCTACGCGGTTGTAGTCGATGTTGGGGTATTATTTTACTATGGGAAAATATTAAATCGCCGAGAGCTATAGGTACTCGGTGAAGCCTAAATTCTACTCGGTGAAGGATTTATCGAGTGTCACACTCGGTAAAGAACACTTGGCGAACCCGCTGTCGGCGAACAGGGGTTCATCGAATATTTTTTATTGGACACCCGGCGAACCCTTCGCCGAGTGCCCGGCGTGGCACTCGACACAAAAAAGTGCGTAACAGCCTAGGCGTGCGTGACGGCAGCTTCACCGAGTGCCACGCCGAGCACTCGGTGAATGGGCATATATTCACCGAGTGTCTTACGTGACACTCGGCGAAGCCACGAAACCGACAACACCTTGCATATATATGCAAAGCCTTGCATATTCCAAACCATAACTCTTCTGAACGGGAGACGCCTAGGTTACGCGACACTTGTACGTACTAGTCTAAAATCATATTAAAAGAACAAATTTTAAAATTTTTGACAACATCTCCTCTATAATATCTAGCAAAATTAACATAACCTTCAAAAAAATAGGGCATGATGGCCACAAATTGCACGGCGCGATGGCCGGCGTCCACATACACATTATGCCTTAATGCCGGCATCCACATTCACAATGTATTAATCAACGGAAGCATCAAGACATAAAGAGATAGCATCTAAAGCATGCATGACATAATGTACATATATATAATGTCAAAATGACGGCGATAATTAATTAACACATATTTTAAATGCAAAGTTCTAGTAACATTTACTCTCAAGATGCAACTACATATTACATATGTAACAATTTTGTACATATACTTGTCTCTTTGCTTTAACACCAATTAAACATGTAAATTAATCTAGTATAGAAAGTTCTACTAAACAAAATGGAAAAAAGACAAAATTTAAATATTTTGCTTCATGTCATGAATTTGCGCATTTGCAAAAAATTAAACAAACATGTTTACAATTTCTAAAACTTGTACATTGCAACAAATCAGTGCATTTCAAATAAAACTAGTGCTAAACATAAAAAAAATACCGGCGACGAAGGAGGTGGTCGGAGTTGAAGGAGATGGTCAGCGTAGCGAGCCGACGATGACGGCGGCAGTGAGACGGGGCAGAGAGGGGGAGAGGCCGGGGAGAGGAGGGCGGCAGCGGCATGG
>KE373163.1:202128-216477 GCA_000418225.1 Zizania latifolia | reverse complement strand
GTCGTCGGGGCCGCCAGAGGCCGCCGGGCTAAGCCACCATCGGGGACACCAGGGCCACCCTCTCGAGCTCCAAATCTGTCCAGAACTCTACACTCTCCACTGTCCAAAACTCTAGGTCTACACTCCACTGGTACTCCAATACTCCACTGCCTATTATTTCTATAAATCTGAGATGTAAATCTCGCTCACTTGAAAAATATGTTACATCACATCAATATAGTTGTGTAGAATAGTCTATATATATGTGAAAAATTTGTTGCTGCTATGCTACAGTGCACAAACCGTTTAATCTATGTACACGCCGTATAACTCCGTGTACACGGTCTAAACGCTAAATGGTGGGTGGCTGACCATGTACCCGTTTATAGTTTAGTTGAACACTGATCAGCAGGTTCCAGTGCCGTTGGGGGGTGATTTCAACTAAATAAGATGTTCTGAGGAAAAATCAAAGAGGGCCCCAAATGAGAAATGGATTAGAGCTTTTAATACCTTCATTTCTAATGAAGAGCTTAGGAAGCTTCACATAATTAAATAATGAAGTGATCCCTACCAGAGAAGTATTAGAGTTCTGATGTCAAATAGTTGGGAGAACCTCTATCCTCTATCTTTAGTCTAAAACCTTCCTAGAGTGGGTTCTGATCATAGCCCTCTCTTAGTTGATTTGGACAAACAGAGCATGAGGTTGATGGGGAGTTTTCAGTTTGAGAATGTGTGGTTACAAACAGCAGAGTTCAAGCCTTGGGTTTTAAGTGAGTGGCCTACAAGGGTTAAACAGAACATTCTAGATCATTGGCAGCAAGTGTGTCAGCAGTTGAGAAGAAGAATGAGAGGGTGGAGGCTAATATGGCAAGTTCTATGAATCATCAAAAGAAAATTTTACAATGGGAGATTAAAAAATAGGAGGATAAGGACTCCCATCAACCTCTATCAACTGAGGATTGGGAATGTTTGTATGCTGCTGAGAGAGGCTTAATGAATATCTACCACCAAAAAGCTGTTTATTGGCAAAATAGAAGTGGATAGCAGTGGATATTGCAGGGAGATGCCAATAGTGCATTTTTCCATAGGGTGGCTAATGGGAGGAAAAGGAGAGCAGCCATACTATCTTTAGAACATGATAGAACAGAGATTACAGATGGGGGTGAATTGTCTCAGCATATTTATTCTTACTACAAGAATCTATTTGGGTCTAAAACAAACCCATCTATTCACTTGTATTCTTCCGTGTGGGGTGATAGAGGGAGACTGTCAAGGGAGGAAAGCTTGCAATTAATATCTCCTTTTACTAGTGAGGATCTTGATTATACCTTGAAATCAATGAAATCCAACACTGCTTCTAGTCCTGATGGGTTATCTATGAATTTTTATAAAGTTTTCTGGCCTCAGGTGAAACATATCCTTAAAGAGATGCTAGATAATCTTCTGGAGGGGGATCTCAATCTAGCCAAGATTAACTATGGGGTTATAGTGTTACTTCCTAAAGTAAAGAATGCTAATAGCATTAAACAATTTAGGCCTATATGTTTGCTTAATGTCTGTTATAAACTGATAAAATTCTAACTTGTAGACTTGCTAAAGTAGCTTGTTCCATTATTGATCATAGATAATCTGATTTTATTCCTAGAAGAAACATATTAGAAGGGATAGTGACAATTCATGAGGTGATTCATGAACTTAAAAGCAAAAATCAAAAAGGGGTGATTATCAAATTAAACTTTGATAAGACTTATGACAAAGTTTAATGGGGATTTCTGTTAGAGGTGTTACAAAGAAAAGGCTTTGAGGCCAAATCGATTGAGTGGATAAGGAAAGTAATTGAAGGAGGGAGAGTAGCCATTAATATCAATGGTGAGATAAGGGATTTCTTCAGAACTTACAAGGGGGTTCGGCAGGGTGATCCATTATCCCCGCTTTTATTCAATTTAGTGGGTGATGCTTTGTCAGAATTGATGGTTAGGGCTAGTGAGCATGGCCATCTTTCAGGGCTAGTGCCCCACTTGGTTGAAGGAGGGCTCACACATCTTTAGTATGCAGATGATACGATTTTAATGATGGAACTTAGTGATCAAAATTTAATGGTGATGAAATTCCTTCTGTATTATTACGAAGAGATGTCTGGGATGAAAATTAATTGTCAAAAAAGTGAGGTTTTTAGTGTTGGCACTTCTCAAGAGGAAGATAGGAGAGTTGAAGGAGGGCTCACACATCTTCAGTATGCAGATGATACGATTTTGATGATAGAACTTAGTGATCAAAATTTAATGGTGATGAAATTCCTTCTGTACTGTTACGAAGAGATGTCTGGGATGAGAATTAATTATCAAAAAAGTGAGGTTTTTGGTGTTGGCACTTATCAGGAGAAAGATAGGAGAGTTGCAGATGTGTTTAATTGCAATTTGGGGGAGTGGCCAATAAAGTATTTGGGTTTACCTATCAATTTATCTAAGCCCAAAGTGTCAGATTTTGGAGGGGTTAAAACAAAGGTTGAAAGGAAGCTTGCCACTTGGAAAACAGGACAGCTTTCTTATGGGGGGGAGAATGGTGCTGATTAATGCATGTCTCAGTATTATTCTTATGTATACCATGGAGGTGTTTTTACTGCCTGAGAAGATTCTTTAGAAAATAGATAGTATCATATGCCAGTTCTTTTGGAAGGGGCTAGAAAATAAGAAGAGGTATCATATGTGCTCCAAAAGATAGTGGGTATGGGTTTTGTGGATTTAAGGGCTATTAATCAAGCTTTACTTTGCAAATGGATTTATAATTTAGAAAATGGATATTCTGGTTGCTGCTATGACATTTTGAGAAATAAATATAGAGTGGATAGAGGTTTTTTGCAGTCTGAGCCGATTGGGGGGTCTTATTTTTGGAAAGGGTCGCATAAAATAAAAACTTGGGCGAGATTGGAGTGTGGTTTTAGATTAGGGGCAGACACAAGGGTGTCTTTTTGGTATGATGTTTGGTATGGAGAAGTCCCTTTCAAAACCAGATTTCATAGACTGTTTGATATGTGCCAGTCCATAGATGCAACAGGCAGAAACAGTGGCTTTGATTACTGGAAGTGCTTTGCTAAGGAGATCTTTAAGATTGAATGACTTGGAGGAGTGGCGGGAAATAAGCTCCATTATAAATAATTTGGGAGTCACCAGTGGCCAAGATGAAATGATTTGGTTTATAGATAAAAAAAGGTTTCTCATCCAAATCTATTTACAAAATGATTACAGATAGGGGGGTGGTGGATGCTGAAAGTATGAGGATCTGAAAGTGTGGTATACCTCTCAAGGTAAAATTTTTCACTTGGCTAATGTTGAAGGGGAGGATCCAAGTAGGAGAGCAGCTGAAAAACATGAAATGGAAGGGCAATCCGACTTGTAAACTTTGCGAGCATTTGGAGACTGTAAATCATTTGATGTTCAGATGCTATTTATCTCAATTTCTGTGGATTTTTGTTAAAGATGCTTTAGGTTGGGACTTTGCATCTTTAAATAGAGGGGGTTTTGTTGAGATGATGGGAAGTTTAGGGAAGTGAAGAAAGTTGCAATTGCTATCCAGATTCCGGGGGCTGGGGCGTGGTCCATTTGGCTGTTAAGAAATAATTTTATTTTTTAAGACAAACTGTATTCTAATGTTTTTTAGGTTATTCATAAATTAATTATTTTCCTCACTCAGTGGTTTCAACTGGTCCTAGCTCGTCTAAAAGAAGAAACATCAAGATGTTTAGGATTATTTCGTGTAAGGCTTTATCAGCTGATCCGACCGGCAAAAGCTCCAAGTGTAGTCGTGCCGACTTGAAATGATCTGGTAGAGCGAAAGTGAGGTGGTCAGGAAGCCTTTTGGAATGCATTTGGTCGTTCGTCTTTTGGTCTTTGGCTGCTTGTGTGACATGTGTTGTCGCTAAAACTGATGTTGAATGTCTGTTCTTTTGGTGGAGTGTTAGTAATGTTTTGTATGGCCTGTGTAAATAGACATCAAACTGTGCCAGAAAACGGTGCAGTGGCTGAAAAGTTTAGGCTGGTATTATAAGTCAGTAACCCCAACAAAGTAAATGTTACTCTTATATGCTTTCGAGTAAAGCAGGGCTCCTAAGAAATGGATGCCTTTTCTCTAAAAAAGTTATCCACTTAAGCATTTTATCGTTCTCCTTTTGGATATTCTTTCGTTTGCCAACCAAATGCTCATGGATGCGCGGGTGTGTAATGCACGTGCGATGTGCGAGTTGTGCCGGTGCGTGTGCTCACACACTTAGCGCAGCCTAGTGATTAAGTCGTGCAATTAGCGTGCAAAGCAGGTGACGTTATTAGCGTGCTGGCCTAGCGTTAGGAAGTTAACTAGAGTCTTACCAAAACTTTGTTTTGGAATTATATTCAGAAACTTTCAAAAATATGTCCCTGCAAAACTTTTGGCATAAAAATTTTCGTTGAGAAAACTTTTCGCCCAAAGACTTCCTCTTAAAGATTCAAAAATCATCATAGGATCAATATGGACTTTAGGGCTGTATCTACGATTTAGAGGTTCCTAAACAAAGCATGTAATGAGCTAAAAACCATATGCCTACCTTGTCAAGAAGCTCTCGGTGTCTTGGCGTCTTGACGACAACAAGAGATGCTGGAGTAACATGGTGGTGAGCGGGGCAGGCTTGTAGCCCTAGCAGCTATCACGAAATATCTCTGCGACACGGGAAAGCAAAACGGCTAAAAGAAAATGAATCGTCGCTAGTCTATAGGTCTTGAAATCTAAGCAGCCAAAATAGACCGATGGGCATGGCCACTGAACCATACGTATTCTCAGTCCAATTAACCATTGTAGTATGTGTTGTTGTTGTATTTTATTTTTTCTATCTAATGGATTAACTAGTTAGTACTTACTGTAACCTGTAACTTTGGAGACCCTGACAATCGCGCACCTTGTTCCTCCTAATTTACAGTCCTGGTGGACTTTCTCTTCAAAAAGTATAACTTGTTAATACGGAGTAACTTTTATTTTAAAAACCTTCCATACAAAAACTTGACAGAACTAATAAAAGCTTCCTATCGAAACTACGAATTTACAAATGAATTTTCGATCTAAACTTCTAAAATCAAAATTGAAAAACGAAAAATTCGTTAGCCCATAAATCAAGCGGCCGTGTTGGCCCAGTAACACATAGGCCCAGGCCCACACGGGAAGCTAAAAAAGGAAATTTGCTAGCTGATATGTTTGTTAGTGATATGCCTGGAGATATTTGATAATTTATTATCATCAAAAATAACTTTGTTTTTCTCCGATCCTAACTCATACGTAGAGATGTTACATATCACATATTATATTTATGAATAGATTAATATAGTGTTATTTTGTTCCATAAAATAAACATCACTACTACTGATCAATGAATATTAACTCATTTATGCGACTCTATATGTAATAATGTTATTGCGACTCTATATGTAATAATGTTATTTCTAAATTATCTCTGATCCTATATCATATATAGGACTAATGATCATATGTTGATTGATGATAATGTATTATAGATAGTATGGAGATACCAAATTAATTATGTGAGCACGTATGTTAGAAAACATCTCGTTGGATAAATTCACTGTAAGACAATGTTAGAATTTGATTCACTGTAAGACAATGTTAGGATTTGATGTGACATCATCTTAAGTTGTGTTAATGCTAATTCCTTAGATCTCGCACCATAATATGATAGTTATAAGGATAGTCTTTAGGTTTGCTATGAAGTATGTATGTGATGTAAATAATCAAGATAAAATTTGTCCCTAGTTAATGAGAAAGATATTTATAAGCCTCTTAGTATAATGGATTATAAAAACGCATAGCCATACCAAATTGATTAAAGAGTCAATCTAGAGTTAATCCAATACAAAATCAAATGAATGATTGAGTTATTTAAAGGATGGCGCACGTCTCGTTTTATCCATTATATAAATCATACAAGTAGCCTCTCCAGCAAAACAAGTAGGGAGGCATACAAGTCCTAGACGCATGCCTCTCCAGGGCATCGCCTGGTACGCGGCCAGCAGCACAGAAACCCTGCAACTCGAAGTTAACATCCAGTCCCCATAGGCACTAGACTAGTCTTGGCAACATCTCCAAAACTATGGGTTAATTCAAAAAAGGGTCACTTACGAACCCAGCATTTACCAACAGAACTGGGGCACATTTTTAAGTCAGATAATGTACAGATATATGTACATATGGAATTTCCGTAGCAACTGCAGTACAACAGTGGTCAAGTTTGAAACCCAGTGCCTGCAGCACAAAACAAGCTTCCTACAAAAGCAAGCACCAAGCTTCAAGGGTGAGTGGATACTACCATCAGGCACTATGGTTACCGTGCAAAATATACAGCGGAATGGTTGATGCCCAATGGATGACAATGAGCTATGGCTATGTCAGTTGTCGCCAGCCTTGAAACATCATCCCATATGGAATCTTCTGTTATTCAACTGCAATAATAAACATACTGTTAGGCCCATTCAGATTAGCAAAAGGAGAGGAATCATTAGAGGCAATAACGAGTAAAAATGGTGAGTAACTACTATTTACAGGAAACGAAGGATGCACCACAAGTCATTATCCAAGCTATTGGTCAAGGTGCAGGCACAACATGTACCCCATGTTGCACATCACTCGTAAAATATGCAAAACATCACAGGATATATCCAATTCTAATAATGGTCAGAGTAATTATGCACAATGATCTTATTGGACACACATGAGTTAAAATCAAAAATGGCAAACTAGAAACACCGGATCAAATATGCACATGTAAAACACAACAACCAACAACAAAAATGATCTAGACCAAATGCTTTGCTAAAAAACATGGCACTAATGTGCAGAATAATATGGTAGAGCATAGATAAAATTTAAATGCATACAAAAAATTCCACAACAAATCACGACCATCGTAATGAGGGAGAATGTTGTTTACCATTCTTGAAAGTAGCACAAAAACAGAACAAACAAGCTATAGCATATAACTCTATGACATGGTAGAAGTTACCAATCATTGAACAATATGGAAGGTTTAAGAACTAACAAAATAGATGCAAACTATTTGCAAATATTTTCACAACTATGTTGTATCTTTAAGCGAGATACAGCTTTTCAAATTGGATGCACAAGGTATTCATCATACTTATCAAAACCAACAAATCTGGTATGCTTTGATGATCACAGATATTATCCATTCAGCAAGAAAAAGGAAATTTTAATTTGAGATCACAAGGAAATGGGAAAGTTAGATATGCTTTCCAAATAAAAAAGGAAAGTTCCTCAAATTCATCTTTCACCATTGTATTAGAAACTGTGAAATGGTGATTTATTGTATCATCCACCAAATGTACTAGAATCTTTTGGTAGCAAACCCATAGCACCACCATAGTTATTAAGGCATCGCCTTAGCATTGCTTAAGCAATAAGGCTCTCAGGGTGGTAAGGCGTCCGAACACCTTGGCCTCCCACATTGCCCCCACGTGGCTCACATAGTCCATTCGCAGCCTCTAGGGTTTCCAAAGTGTCTCAGACTTCCAATCGTGAGAGAGGCAGCAGATCAGGCGAGCAGCACAGAGAGGCAAGGCGCGGCGTAGATCAATAGCGAGCGGCGTGTGGATCGGCTAGGCGCGGCATGGAAGAGGGGAAGAAGGGAGAAGGGAGAGGTAGCGATTGAGGAGTGGGGTAGGAGAGAACTGCTAGGTTAGGGTTTAGAGAGGACAAAGAACCTATTGTGCCTTAAATGGGTTGTTGGACCGAACTTACATGAACAGGCTATTGGACTGGACATCAAATATACAGTTAAATTGGATTATAAATGTGTTGTTGCAATTTTAACTATATATTTTTTAGTTTTGTAAGGCATCCAAAGTGACAATCATGCAAGTTCCTCCTACTGTAAGCATTTCACATCTCTAGCATACAAATATACAATATTGCTACTTGGTATTGTATTGCTACTTTTATCATGATATATTGCTATTGCTATTTAGAATTTGTTACTTATCTATTGATTTTTTCCCCTAAATCCTATATTTTCTATGGGCATAAGGTGTCGCCTCGCCTTACCAACTTAATAACTATGAGCACCACCTTTTTATGGTATTGTGGAACATTTAGTAAAACAGAGAAAATAATATATAGCACAAATAGCATCCTTAATAATACTTTGGATCATAAGCTTTGGCGATGGTTGGATAATATATTCCTGGGACCTAAGCTCAGCAATTTAACATCATAATTTTCATTTACTAGTTAACTTGAGTTGGAAGTACCCATTAATCTTCTTATGCACATTACATGGACTGTCCTCAATCATTTCAAGGGAATGCACAGCAGATGTACACTGTTGTACCACTCAATACTATAAGGGTGTGTTTGAATGAGGGGATGAGGGGATCGGATGATCCTGTTCAACTTCTAAGTCAATCCCTGTGTTTGGTGTTGATGGATTTGGATGATATTATACAGGATGGTGGGGGTACATATAATAGGAATACTCTGCATAGTTATTACGGCGGTGTGGCGAGGCGAGGCGCCTGACCACCTTCACACCTTTTAAGCGAGTATGGCATGTGGCGAAGCGACGCCATACTCACTTCACAGAAATGACATGGCAGCAGTATTGCACAATTATATTAGGAATAAACATGAAAACATTATCCATTCATCATCACTTAATACTACTCAGATCTCTGTGTATCTCTCTGTGCATCTCTCTCTATATCTCTATCTCTCTCATTCTCTCTTTTCCTTCCTTCTGTCTCTCTTTTCTTTCCTTCTGTCTCTCTTTTCTCCACGTCTCGTGTATCTGTCTCTGTCATTCCACGCCTCCTCTCTCTCTGCATCTCTCTATCTCTTCCCCTCTCATTCTCTCTCTCAAATTCCTGCCTTCTCTGGTTCGGGCAGTGGCCAACGGCAGCGCGGTCCCGACACGTCGGCGGCGAGGATCTAGCGGCGGTGGCACAGATCTAGGCAGCAGGGGAGCGGATCCAGGCGGTGGGGACACAGATCCAGTGGCAGGAACGCAGAAAACAGACTTTGACTCGTTGCTTCTCCATGTCAGGCATTCCATCGCCACCGCCGTCTGGCGTCCATGTGAAGCAATATGGCATCCGCTTGACGCCAAACACGATTAGGCGGACGCTATATCTACTAAGGCGGACGCCACACTCCCATGAGACGAGTCGGCGACCGGACGCCTAATCGTCGATTAGGCGACACCTTAACATCTATGATACTCTGTAGATTCTGCACCATTTCATGTGAGAAAAAATGTCAAACCACGCAATCCAGGAAATATAGGTCATAGGTGGGCCATGTGGCTGTGTGCAGTAGCCTACTTATTATCCCACTAACCAAACATCGTACGGACATACATTATTACCCTGCACCATCACACAAACAAACATTTGTACCATGTACAACCAACCAAACATTAAACTTGTATCCTATACCATTTCATCCATCATACATCACCCCATCCCATCCACCCTCCCCTGTCAAACAAAACACACATTAAAATACATAAGAGAAGTATTTTTAAAAAAAAACTCCATCAAAGTGATATAAAGATAGGCTTCAATAGGCTTATTCAGTTCGAGCAATATGTGGACCCGAGATTCCCATTTACAATCAATGTCCTGTGTATCAGTAGATACATATCAAACACATTTCTTTTTTCATGTTGCTGTTGGAGATTGAAAGACTTTGTTGTTGTTATTGTTGCTGCTGTTGGAGATGACACAGGTCGTGACAAGAGGGACAGAGAGTGGGTAATATAGGTTTTTTTCTAAAACCTGATATTGCTTAATTTTAATAATATATGTTTCTTTTATTAGGTAACTGACTGTTTTACTAGGAACACGTGCCTTAGAGTAGCATCATGGAGAACACTACCACCCAAATCCACAAAATTAATATACATATTTACAACATGTGAACCCCATTTTGTCAACTTGGGTGTTTTACTAGTGACCATAATTAGTACAAAACATCCTATAAACTTCAATGTGTTAAGTGATTTGTATGTATATCTTAGGCTCTCAGCTAACCCATGATGTATGAGCTCTTCAGAGTTCCAGTATTTTAACAAGTCATCTACCTCCATGTGTTAAATCAAAAACGTATTGTGCAACCAATCAGTATTACATTTTCTATATACTGACAGCATCACCTAAATAGAACAATATATTGCTTAACTTTAGGTGTTGTAGAATAATCCAACTGAATGCAAATCTTCCTCAAGAAAACATAGCAACTAAGTATCTTAATGTAGATGACTTTATATATTATAAACGCATCAACTTGCTCCAACATATATGCAGTATTTAACTCTACTATTTACATATCTCATCAATTTCCAGTATGATTCATGTTTATGAAAGCTTGTTCGAGAATTATGCAGGCATGTTTTACCATACATGGGCTAGGCCAGGTTGAAGAGCAATATTCCCAGAAACCATCATCACAATTGATATACAATATTTTATTCCAAAGCAAGTTTTGAATCCTCTTAATTTTTATATTTGAAAAGCACATATCGGCATTCGGCAGCCGACCGACTATGATTGTACAATCAAATCAACATTGTTCTGGTTGAAAAAGTGAAGACTAACAAATCAATCCAAGATAACATTTATGGTACCATATGGAGAATCGTTGCTTATTTAAAGGGCAAATAATACAATATACATGCACATAGGAGCACTACTTCACAATGTTGCACCTTAACAAATGCATTACTTCATGCAATAATTCCAGCTACCACCACCAATTTATGAATTATGATCCTTACTAAGCATTGAATATGTAATGAGGTTGAATAAGCAAGAACCAAACAAATACTAAATAAGTAGAAAATAACACAGGTCAATCATAAGGAGATAGAACAAATGCAAACTAAAGCATCCAAACACAAACAAGTCATGCATACTTGTTATAGAGGCAATTATAAGTACTGAGTACTGACTTCAGAACAGAGAACACAATACTAGAACTCGAAATAATGAAATCACCTGAAGTACTGGAAGTATTACCATCAGAGAAACTTGTCATCAGCAATCGACTCAAAAATCCCCATGAGAAGGATTGCAATAAACTTCAAAACAAAGATAAAGTGAGTATGCCTTCTAATATGTTTGACTACATGGTTAACTTTCCCACCCATTCATCAATCATTCCATAGTCAATGCTTAGCTCTCTCAATGGTGGAATGTTCTCCATGGCAAAGATCATGAGGTGAGGATATGACATGTTGTAATGGTCAAACAGCACAAACTGGACAAACACATTTGGACTGCAACTATGGCTGAAATAACAAGCCACATTCCTCGCTCTTGACACATCAATTGAAAATTTCAAGTCAGAAACAGCTGGATTGTTTGGTGCCACGTACTCAGGATACACATCAGATATATCACCCCAATCTAACCACCTTGGAGGGAACCTACTTGGCCGCACCAAGCAATCACCATTCGCAGACATAATATCTGACTGTTGATGAGTGAGCACAATTCCACTAAACTCGCAGATGAAGGTACCAGCCTTAATGAGATCCAAAGACCAAACACCCCACCCAGTCTCCCTTGACCGGAATACCTCAAGCCGATTCATAAGCCCCTTTTGACTAACCCTGTTGGGGCAACTAGGTGGGCACCGGCAATACGGCCCACACTCATACACCAGTGGTTTGCCCCGTAAAAGAGCACCAGCCTTATCATATGCAAACTCACCACCATTCCTCTCCGCGCAATAACATCCAATTGAGCAATTATCAGTGCACTCACACCCACCACCACCCTCAGCAAACTTGCCTTGGACTGCAGAGGACGGGAATATTGGCCGTGCCAGGTACTCGAATAAAAGTGGGTCACGATCATCATCAACATCATTATATAGTGCAACCGGCATACTCTCTCGACCCATGGAAATATCAAAGCTCAAATACCCTGTTGGCCGCAAAGTAAGCGCATTGACCTTAAGTTGCTCAGCTAGTCGAAAATTTACAGAACCCATTGCCTCCTGCCCCTCAATGCGCAGCATTTTATACTTGTAAACACCAAAGCCAGACTTCCCACGGTCGAGCCAGAAGTCGACAACCTTGTAGAGGCCATCATAGAAGTATACCTTGCCAACAGGGCTGCGCTTGGACTTGACAGCACGGATCACACGGATCTCAATACCATAGGCCATGCTACGCTCAAGGGCAAGGTTGCCACCCTCAAGCTTCTGATCAACACAGTGCTTGTGGAGATTGGGGTCACGGCCACCTTGGCCAGTGTATACAAGTATATCACCACGATCATCATCATCTTCATACCCACCAGACACGATGATAGATGTGGCTATAGGTTCCCCTGAAGCAGATTGCCCAGCCGTGACAGAGTCGATCCCAGCCTGCACCTGGCCATGTAGACCTAACACGCAGAGCTCCATGCGGTAGAAGAAGGCATCCCCAACCGAGATCCCTGGGATCGGCCCCACGATTCGGCGGTCGCGGTTGAGCCACAGGTCTTGGTCGCCCATGAGAGCCGCGGCCCGCAGGTCGGCGCGGACACGGCGCCGGTCCACAGCGCAGAGCCCGGCGACGCCCGTCAGGCCGAGCGCCTCCGCGCGCTCGTCATTCCTCAGCAGCATCCCACGGAGCGACTCAAACGTGATGCGTGCCCGGCGCACCAGGTCGCGGAAGTAGATCTGGTCCCGCACGCTCAGCGAGGACACCCGCACCAGCTCCGACGACCGCGGCCGGCGCTTTTTCGCGGCGTTGCCCGACCCAGGCTGCACCACTGCGGATGCAGCGACCTCCGGCGTCGGCGACGGTACTATTACGCCGGTCCCCGCCGACGACAGGTAGAGGCTCACGAGCCGGTAGTACTCCGCGAAGAGCGCGTCCTCGTCGGGGTTCGGCGGCAGCGACTGCAGAGGCGTCATGACCGCCGCCGCCGAAAGCTCGGGCGTCGCCGGCATCGGAGTTGACGCCGCTGTTGCCGCCTGCGCCGGTGGAGGCGGAGGCGGAGGCGGCAGAGGCCAGCGCTCCGGGGAGGCCGGCTCCGACTTCGGCTCCCTCTTCAGGAACGGCAGAAAGTTGAGATCGATGGAGTCGGACGACGCCGACGACGGCACCGACGACGAAGGCGACGTGTCCATCTCCATTGCCCCCTCCGGCCCTCCCCCTCTCTCTCCAAACCAAAAAAACACCCCCCACCCCTCCCCTCCACTCCCTTCGCCGGCACCAACTGCCCAGGCTCGCTCCTCCCCGCAAAATCCCCCAGTTTCCCGGGGAGCAGAGAGCGTTGCGGCGACTGCGAGGAAGCAGGACCAGGCGGAGAGAGCAGCGGAGTGGAGGCGGTGGGCGGTGGGGGCGGTGTCGAATCGGCGACGGAGGCGAGGGAGGTAGAAGGCAATGCGAAATCTCCGAAATAGAGCGCCCTTTTTACCGAGCTTTACCGAAAAGCAAAGAAACAAGGCCGAAACGGGTGCTCCGATCGAGTGCACGGTATTAAACTTTAAAGACAGGGTACCAGCCCTCTACAGTCACTGACAAGTAGACCCACCCCCAAGTTGGTGGGATTTTCGAGAAAAAAGAGGCATTAAATGCCTCGATGAACCTTTTTGAGGTGCAGGGGCAATTAGGGTATTTCACCCAATTGTAGTTGACATTCTCCACCTAATTGATTTCATATATTTTATTGTTTTATAAGACAGCGACCGTCATACTAATGATAAAGAATTGTATGAATTTTTTAGCTCGAAAACAACTGTAAAATATATGAAATTTATTTACTAATAAATACGGTAGCTATTGACAACTAGGATTAATTATGTTTTTTTCTAGTCTTCTTCATATTTGACAAGATTTTTTTATTGTGAATCGTCTAAAGGGTATTACCGTTTGTTTTTAATTAGATACAATTTGACCATTGATTTTAAAGAAACATTTAAATAAATAATTTTAACTATAGTAGTTTAAATGTTGAATCTAGTTATGTAACTTTTATAATGCATAATTTAATTTTGAAAAAAAAACATTTTTAGTTAAATTTTATATCGCTAAAGTTAAAACTGATAAATATTTGTGGTCATAATTCTTGATGCGGTGACATCTTCTTAGCCCAAGAATCGTAATTATGTGGCCATTCTGCTCTCTTGCTTGCCACTTAGCTTGATACTCATTTGATTCTATTTTTTCAAGAAGAAGGCCGTACAGACCTGACTTCTAGTATTATTCTCATCTGAGCATGTTTAATTTTGAAATTCTGATGAAATCTGATGTTAAGTTGCTCACATCTTTTCACACTCATTTGTTTATATCAAAGAACCTTTCATAGAGATATATATATATAT
>KE373163.1:176782-193913 GCA_000418225.1 Zizania latifolia | reverse complement strand
GCCTAGCCCGCGCCGCTGCATCGCCGCTCAGGACGCCTAGCACCGCCTAGGCGGAATCCCGTCCTCCCGCCTAATCCCGTCGCGCAGGGCAAAGGAGGAGCGGTGGGGTGGCGCTCAGCTTAGGCGGACGCTTTTTTAAACACTGCCTCCGACCTCTCCCCGCCTGCGGCCAGGAGCACGCCAAGTCTTCGCCGGGATGGGGCACAGCGACGGCGATCACGACGACCTCTCCGCCGACGACTCCCCGTGGAGCGAGGATATCTGGAGCGACGACAATGAGGTCCGGCCCTCCTTCTCGAAGGATTCGTGATTTTTGTTGTGGCATGCCTTTTGTGGATAAGACTTGACGGTTCTTCTTGGATTGTTGGAGCTACAGGGGTCGCTGTCCTTCGAGGACAGTGGCGAGGGCTCCGACGCCGAGTCCGACGAGACTGATGCCCTGGCGGCGGAAGAGAGCGACTCTTCCGAGGACGAGGTGAGGCTCCCTTTTTGTTGATATAAATACGTCTGCTCAATTGTTTCAGGTTCAAGTTCATTGATTAGTCTGAGGCTTCGCGTTTTCTTGTTGGCGCACCTGGGGATTTTTACTGCTGTTACTGTTGTCTGCAGGTGGCACCACGGAATACGGTGGGGGATGTACCGCTAGTGTGGTACAAGGACGAGGAGCACGTCGGCTACGACATCTCTGGGAGGAAGATCAAGAAGCGGGACAGGGAGGGCCGAATTGAGGCCTACCTCAGGAATGCTGATGATGCTAAGAATTGGTAATGTGCTGCTATAACTTTGTTGGTGCAGTTTTTGTAGCTGATTCAGCGGAACTTTAGGCCCTAGGAACTTAAGGATTAGACTAATCATCCATAAGCTGTAACTTCCATTTTTACTGCAGAAGCAGCAGAACAAAAAGGATATATGAGTAAATGATGATGCTGGTTGGACCTTTCCCTATTTAGTATTTTTTCATTTGCACTAGGATGCCATCATTAAGTCTTTTGATCATCTGAGTTTTGCCATACTCAAAAGTCAAAACATACTAGCTTAAGCTCAATCATGATTTCAGCTAAGAAGGTATAGCCACACCCACATAGGTATTAGCATACATTAAAAAATAACATTTAGTAAAAATGAGCCCATCTAAGAAAAGTGGTGTTGAGTCCAGATGGTGCTTGCCTTATAATAAATGCACTATAAATGGTTCTTAGTATATGCAGTAATCACTAATCAGTATGAAGGGTTCTTGATAACTATTACGATTGACATGTCCATATTTTGTTTGTCTCTCTGTCAATCATAAAAACACATTTTGTGTGCACCATTACATTCTGCACATCATTTGATGCTAGCTTAATTGGCTACGGATTGTCTTGCGAATTTAATGTCCCCCTATTGCTTTCGTTGTTGCCAATTATAGGAGAAAGATATATGATGAGTATAATGATGAAGAGGTGCAGATTACCAAGGAAGAGGCTAAGATAATCAGTAGAATGTTGAAGGGAAAGACTCCACACACAAATGTGGACCCATATCCAGTATGTGTTATAACACATATATTATGCATTTATATTTTTAATGCTCAGTTTATAGCCATAGGGAGCATTATTATCCCTCAGGAGAAATGTTGTCTTAATGGGTATGCATGTTGCTATGCTTGTGTATTTTATGATAAACATTAAAAAGGAATTCATGTTGACATTTTTGTTAAGTACCACTCATAATGCTTGCTTTTTATTTGCCAACATGTGACATATTTGTACCTATTTATGCTGATTTTTGTGCAGTACACAAATATTAATCAAAATTCAGCATGCAAAATTTAATAGTGGTTATCTACATACACTTAGTTTGGTACTGGTTCCACAAGGTATTTTTCGGTCCTGGTGATGTATTGAGGAGTAGAGGTATCTCCTAGTGTTGATTATAGTCCTTGGTAGAGCTGTATTGCTCCGAATTAACACTAGAAGATACCTCTACCTCACAATACCACCAAGGAATATATCAATATAAAAAAGCCTATTTTCACTATTTCTGATTATAATGCATCTTGCTCGAAGTAGGCTAACTAATACTCTTATTTTAGGATTATGTTGATTGGTTTGAATATGATGATAAAGGCCATCCACTTTCTAGTGCTCCAGAACCAAAGAGGCGATTTGTGCCTTCGAAGTGGGAGCAGAAGAAGGTGCGTTCTTTATAATGTCCATGTTTGTGTTACTGTTATATTATATAATTTTCTTACAATTTTTGTTCAGTTTCTTTTCAAGATATAATTTTGTCTGGATGTCTTTTTGCTGAGTTCATCTTGATAAAAAAATAAGGTACAGTTTTGTATATTCTATATGGAATGATTTATTCAATTTTGTGAGAGTGTCATGGGTATTGTGCCAGGCCTAGCCTAGCTCATGGGAACAGACGAACAGTACCACGGGGTATTGTAGCAAAAATTAGAAGATTTGCTAGCTAAAAAGGTAAGATTATATTAGATCAGATTGAGTGGACTCAAAAGGTAAGATTAGATTAAGTCCTTACTCCTTAAAAGGTAAGATTAGATTAAGTCATTAGTTGAGAGTTAAGTCAGTTCCATCTATATAAGGATGTGTTGTATCTCTATTCGGGAGCAAACAAGAAAGAATTAATCTAATCTCTCCCCAATGTTTCTCTCCCCAACCTAAGTCTATCTCTTATCCCTAGCAGCCGCCGTTGCCCGGCTATCCTCTCGGCGGTGTTTATCTCGTCATGGTTTCAGACCATGACAACAGTATCTGCGTGGGTACTGTTCCAGTGGGCTGGGCTGGGCCTGGCATAATACCCATGACATAGAGTGAAATGAATGCTGGCAGGTCACAGATATCTTCTTTTGGTGCATCAAATTGATGAATACAGGATCTGAGGATCATGAAGCCTTTAAAAAAATTAATCATTAAAAATACAGGATCATGTGGCATTCCTTGTTTCCATTTATTATGCGTTGCTATCTTGGGCTTTTTATTGTTTCAGCTTTTGGTATACTAAATGATTGCAAATTGCAGTTAGGTAGTAACAATGTTAAATAAACTGTTATTCATTGTTAATGTGTTTTTTGGTTTAAAGTTGAATAAGATCTGCTAAGTATAGGCCAAATGGCATCAATGTCCACAAGAACTGTTTGTCAACTTATCTTTGAAATTGCTTTGGATTATTATCGCATGTTGTCATGTTTCTGACATGCTATTAGACTGTTAAGTGTTAGTAATTGGCATTGCCATTCAGTTTACCGTGTAGCTCTTGTTGTCTTTGAGCAGGTTGTTAAACTTGTTAGAGCTATTCGTAAAGGATGGATCAAGTTTGATAAGCCAAAGGAGGAGCCTAACTTTTATCTCTTGTGGGGAGATGAAACTGATACAGCAGATAATAAGCGACAAGGCTTGAGCTACATTCCTGCACCCAAACCAAATTTACCAGGTACCATACCACTTTTGAGTGCTCAGCTACCGTGTTACCCTTTTGTAAAAATGTTTTGGGAAATTCATTAACATGAACGTTTCCACTTTATTAAAAGTATTTAGTACATGTGTGCTAAGCACTCATTATACATATTTGAAGTTCTAATTCATTCTTATGATGGTATTGATTTTAACATTCAGGTCATGAAGAGTCCTATAATCCTTCTGTTGAATACATTCCAACACAAGAGGAGATAGATTCATACCAGCTTATGTATGAGGAGGACAGGCCAAAGTTTATTCCACGACGGTATTGTATCTACATCGCCTTTATGAGTTCTCTTATACATTTCTTAAAGATATATAAGATCTAGCTGTTGGTTTTGTCAGATTTGATTGTCTTCGAAGTGTACCTGCATATGAGAAAGCACTTAGGGAAGGATTTGATCGGTGTCTAGATCTTTATCTCTGTCCTAGAACACGCAAGAAGCGTGTAAGTAAATGTCCCATGCTCTTTTCATGAGGGCACGTGACTCCTTTCTTACTTTGCCTCCAGTTTATAAGTTTGGATCATTCATTTCTTTTTGTCATTTTCTAATGTGTGACAATTAATTTATTATCCTGCAGATTAACATTGATCCAGAGTCACTCAAGCCGAAGTTACCCAGTAAAAAGGATTTGAGGCCATACCCAAGAACTTGTTACCTTGAGTTCAAGGGGCATAATGGTCCAGTGAAGTCTCTTTCAGTTGAAGCATCTGGGCAGTGGATTGCATCTGGTATATACTATATTCATTTTTTGTGAGTTGCATGCATATATATGCATAGAATATTCTAATAGTTCTTGTGCTACAATAACTGCCATTAACTAACGCACAAGGCACAGTATTTTCACAAATTGAAGTGTGAGGACCTTTACACATGCTCATGATCAGTATCTGTTAATTCATTTCTTTGGAAATATGTAGAAGCCCCCCATACTATTTGAGCAAGGAGTGGAAAAATGATTGTGCCATCATGTGGAAATGGAGGGTAGTAGTTGTCCTGGTGCCCATGATTTGTTCTTAATCCTGTTGAAGGGTTATGCCTATTTCAGTGATGTGTGTACCATCTTTTCTCAGGAGCAATTTTATAAGTGTACATGATATCCAAATTATGAAATGGATGTGCTGTTGAAAACACATAGAGATTCCTAAAACTGCATTAATGTCAAGGACCATGTAAAAAAAGAGTTCCATATTTTGAAATGGATGATGAATTGAGCAAGCTGCAGCATCTGATTGATTAATGCCATGAATTGGCTTATCTGTGTTTTCTGCATAGAACTATCCACCATCATCTTGAACATGACTATATTGTAGTTACAGTTACTTATTTTCCGCAGGTTCATCTGATGGAACAATTCGTGTTTGGGAGGTTGAAACTGGCCGCTGTATTAAGGTTTGGAAAGTTGGTGGTGTTGTCCATCGTGTTGCCTGGAATCCTCAACCTGATAGGCATATTCTTGCTGCTATCGTGTAAGCCTTGCTATTCCCTTGCATTCTTCCTTTCTTTGAGTTTTATGTATTCTAAACTTTAATCTTATATGAAACAGAGACCATGATCTTCTGCTTCTTAATGCTGAAATTGGAGATGAAGAAGTTCAAATGAGAACAAAGAAACTCCTCCATATTGAAGAATTGGCTCCTGAAGAAGAAGAAACTGGTAAGATGAGTTCTCACCCAATCAGTTCTGCTGATGTATTATTATTTATTACCTTATTATCTGTTTTTTAACTTCTTTATACTATTTTTATATTGCAGGTGATAAGAAACCAGCTGTCAAGTGGGTGAATCATGACAAATTTGATGGAATTATGTTGATTCACCATAAGGTGAGAGAGTATTTTTTAAATATAACTTCCTTTAAAGTCAACAGCACATTTTTCACTTGCTTACCATCTACTTTGTTATTCAGGCTGTGTCAACTGTAGAGTGGCATTTTAAGGGAGATTATTTCACCACAGTTGTGCCAAGTGATATCCTTTATGGAGTTTGTCATGTCTCTTTTTTTTTTTGTTGCATGTGCTACCCGGGCAGAATAACCAATATTAAAAAATAGAGAATTTTCTAGTTCAAGACTTTGATCTTCCCATTGCCATGCAATACTCTAATGGAACTAGTCATAGCGAATGCTGTTTTTTACTTTAAGTCTAGAAGAAGCACTAAATTTAATTGTTATATACCTGAAAAAAGTCGCAAACTGTAGTATTATGAATTCATTTCTTATCACAAACAAACTTGATACATTTTCATATAACCGTGCTAGATGTCCTAAACAATAACTTTGGTCAAAACAAACATGGTTTGACTGTGTTCTTGGAAGTCATTTTTTCTGGCTGGAGGCAGGAATCATTTGCTTTAGTTCTACCGTGAAAGTTCCATTTAAATTAGCTAAAATATTTGTTCAGGGAGGAGCTAATGTGTTCTTTTTTCTGGATGTCCTGTGTAATGTATAATATAGACACATGTGCACATAGCGAGTACTGCATGCGGATCTTCATCATCTATTTAATTTACTCTTACAAGTGTATTCCTTAATTCCTTCATACGTGATTCAAGAGCTGTATTATTGCACCAGCTCTCTAAGAAGCACTCGCATCATCCTTTCCGTAAATTGCCAGGCCTTCCTATTGCAGCAGTGTTCCATCCAAGTCAAAAGATGTTCTTTGTTGCCACTAAGAAGTTTGTTCAGGTTTATGATCTCCAGAAGGCACAAATAGTCAAGAAGTTGGAGTCAGGTGTCCGTGAAATTTCGTCTATCTCGATCCATCCTGGTGGTAAGTTATATGCCAGCAGTATGGTTATTAACCGATTGTTAGATCTTTGGTGTAAAAGTTGCTTCACATTGCATTATTCTAAGCAATAAACCATTTGTTAGTATAAGCATTTAATGTTTGATTATTGCATACATTGGTGCGGTGATAACTTTGTAATCCTTCTATTTAGGTGATAATGTTATTGTGGGCAGCAAAGATGGTAAATTGTGTTGGTTTGATACTGATCTATCCACGCGTCCATACAAGGCATTAAAGTATGATTCTTCTTATCTGTATTTTTTAAGAAACACATAATTTGTTAAAAGATCTGTTTTGCAATATTTTGCAATAGTAAGTATCATAGATACTGTTATTTTCTTACATGCTAAATGAGTATATGCTCTTGTTGCTGGTAAGAACGCGGGTAATTTATGTTTTACAGCTAATGGTGATAAGATGAACTTGAGATGCATCCAAAAGTTGAATTTATTCCTCAAAAGAAGCTGAATTTCAACACTGTGTCCTGTTATTTTATCATTATTTATTACCCTACCATTGCTTAACAAGTTTTTTTTGTGCTGACGTAACATTTTTATATCATGTATTTCAAAGTGTTTTTATGTAGCAGATACTTGATTAATACTATGTACACATGGGGCACATGTTTTGCTGCACGGTGTCATTCCTGCCAGAAAAATATTCTTGGATGAAAAATTGTCAGCCCTGTCCAACGTGTGCACTAACCAGAAATTTCGTCCTGTTTTTCAGTATTTAAAGTTATAATGGTAAAAGCAAGAAAATACTGGCATCAAAACTGAGGCCAAAATAACCTACATCCTATTACCTATGCCTTACCACATGGTGCACTAGTAATTCTAGGGACACTAATGCTGGTTACTTGTCTGAGAATGTCTTCCTTTGTTCATGCTTTTTCATTAAGATTTGCATGGATTTGCCATAATTCTCAGAAAGTATTTTCAGTTTGTCAAAGGATTGGCTATTTTTTGTTGTCCAACTGTAACTACTCTTTTTCATTGTTTGGATCATATTCTTATGTCTTATTTTCTTTTGAAACACCATTAGATGTACGGAGTATTTCCTTTCTGTCAGATTTAATTCATTTTATTGATTTCAGGACCCATTTGAAGGATATTACTAGTGTTACTTTTCACCGGAAATATCCTCTTTTTGCCTCATCCTCAGAGGATTGTACAGCCTACGTATTTCATGGAATGGTCTATTCCGATCTTAACCAAAACCCACTTATTGTACCATTGGAAATTCTTCGTGGTCACTCAAGTTCAGATGGAAGAGGTATACATATAATTGTGCTGTTAAATTTGAATTATCTAACATGTCCTTACTCCTGTACAAATTTATTTTCCATAGCAAAGCAGTTACATGATAAATTGCGCTGTGATGGATATATAATGTGCGTTAGTTAGTTTTTTCCATGTTAATGTATAATAATGACATCTATTCCTATTAATTTAAAGACTGAATTGATTTTACTGAGTAATCTTAGAACTGTGGAGATGCATTGCAAATTGAAGATAATGATTAATGACAGTACATAGCATTGAATTCCTAGAAATATGTAGTTTAGTTCTCTTTTGGGAAGAACTCTCTTGTTTTGTTCTATTTATAACTTGAAGATGGCAGCTGCTTTACTTAAATATTCTTTGAATAATTTTGGGGACAATATCTGAACATCAGTTGTGCTGTTGGTGTGCAGGAGTTTTGGATTGCAAATTCCATCCACGACAGCCTTGGTTGTTCACTGCTGGTGCTGACTCTCTAATTAGGCTTTATTGCGACTAAAGATGCTTGTGAGGATGATAGATAATTCTACAAGGCAATGCAGCGTGTCTGGTCTTTCAACGGGCTTGCATACGATGATCGATGGTGTATTATTATACCAATTCCTTAAATCGAGCCAGGGGATGCGGCTTGTGGCATAGATGCACAAGTTGAAGCCTGGTTGATTCAGTTTTGTTGTTAGTTAATTATCGAAGCCATTTTGTTTTAAGAAACAGTATTATGTCAGGCACAGCGATCCAGAATCTGAGGCAAATGTAACTGTGCCAGGAAAAAGAAAAATAACATTGAGCTAATCGGCAAGTATTTGGCGCTGCCACAGGTCTACAGAATGTCAGACTTTTGTAGTCTAAAGTTGAAGTAGTTCGCACTGTCACAAGCTTTTGTAGTCTGAAGTTGAAGGGAAAGGTAATATTGGATGAACACCTGTAGTCTCTGTAACCAAATGGTGCAGGGTTGTCTTACTAGTTACTACGCACAAAATGCATTATGGATGTGCTTTGGGCTTGGCCTTAATGGGACATGAGGCAAGGGCGTGTGAGGGATGGCCGTGACCTTGGGTAGGAATGCAAACGCAGAATACTTTTCACGCAGTGGCATAGGTCTGGGCCGTTTGTTTCTTTCTTCAGAAAATCGCATTCTTCCCGTACTTCCCGCGACAGATACTATCTCCTCTGGCCCCTTTATGTCTTCTATATCCTTTTGAACTCCTATATTCTCTTGATCTCAGCTTCTTTTTCGCTTTGATATGTATCCTGAATCGGGTGAATCACGTTGCGAATTCTAAGCGAGTGACATTGGAATCGAGTGATGTTGCTGTGTAATCTCCTTCCCTTAAGGACCAAGCATGTACACTTGTACAGAACTACACAAGTTGCTGAAGAAAGAATACAACGGTTTTAAGCAAGGGATTATCGAGTCCAAGTACGAGGAAAGCAGGAAAATTACATATACGACCGAAGAGACCATTACAATATTACACACAAATCAAGCCGATCGTTCGTCCACCAACACGCGCTCGCAGCTTAATTACTTTTTTTCTTTCTTTCACAACACCCTCCATCTCATCACTCCGTAAGATTGATGTGTCCATCATCATTTGACCTCCTGGATCTCGTCCAGGGCGTAGTTGTTGGTTGACACGCCGGCGTAGTTCACCTTGCTGAACCGCACCACCACCGGGTAGCGGGTGTTTGGGTCCTGCACCCACACGCAACACAGGTTGTTAGTTACGGAGATTGATTGCTCGTGGATTTCTCTCTCCGATTTCGAAAAAAAATGAACTGTTTCACGTGAAAAACAACAATGTTTTGGTGACGCAAACAAATTTAAGTAGATGTTTCTCCTTAACTAAAGACAGAATAACTTTATCATTAATATATAGACTTTAATATCATCATATCTATGTTCGTAATAAATTTATGTTTATAATAAATTTATGATGAAAATAACTGTATGGGATATCATTTGTGGAACTTTGCGCTACCTGATCAACAGTGACGACTGAGCCAGTGCCGTTGTACCAGTAGGACTCCCTCCTCAGGATCTTCACCTGATCCATCCATCCATTCACACGTAATTAAGTAAGCTTAATCTAAACAATTGCTAGTATTAACGAAGCTAATACGCTCGCCATGCGCGCAGGCTAGCTAGCTCAGGCAAAGCACGCACCTTGGTGCCTCTCTTGGGGCCAATGGGCGGCGGCTTGGCGGCGGCGGGCTCTTTGGTGGCCACGGCGGCCTCGGCCTTCTCCGCCGGGGGCGTCGCGGGGGCCGCAGCCTCCTCCTCGGCGCGGACGACCAGCCTCCTCCCAAGCCTGTTCCCCGGCGCCGGCGCGGCGAAGCTCACGCGGTTGGGCCCGCTGCTCACGCCAACGCCGCCGCTACCGCCTCCGCCGGCGGCGGCGGCCAGAAGGAACCTCGAGGTGGCCGACGCCATGTTTGTGCTCGCCATCGCCTGCTTCTTGCTGCTCCTCCTCGCGCCCGGTCGGGGTCGGGGTCGGGGTCGTGTGGATTCCGAAGTGAAGGCGCACGAAATGCTGCGGCTAAGGGAAGAAAGGCGTAAAATGGTGCTCGGGATTATCTGCAGCCAACGCGACGACGGGCGCGGCGGGTGATTTCGCCCAGTGGGGCGCCGCCACCTGGCACATCTTATCCACCGGTGCGGATGATGTGGATATCCTCGCGGCCATGCGATAGATTCGGTGCCATCAACTTGAGATCGATCGCATGGACCAGACCGAGGGGGCCGAGAGGAGCGGCCGTGTCGTCGGTCCCCCAATCCAAGATCGTATAATAATTACGGAGTATATTGTTGTTATATTAAATATAAAATTAATTATTTTCATACATATATATATATATATAATATGCAATTAATTATTTTCTGTTGAATAATTAAGTGCATCTAGTATAGGGATCACAAATTTACCCACGTGTACCCAACTCGATGGATATGAGTTTGGATTTAAATTTGTACCAATGGGTTCATAAATTGGGGTACTCATTTTATTTTCTGGTCAGGAACGGGTTTATATTCAAACCCGTAGGTACCCGGTTTACCTGATTGTTTTTTCTGTTTTATTTTTCTCTCACCACTCTCTTTCCTCTTTCCCCATATCATTCTCTCGGATCTGTTTCTACAGCGTTGCTGCCGATCCAACCCAAGTCCTCTCCGCTCTAGGACATGGGAGCTTAGAGGTGGCCATTTGCTGTGAGTAGCATGAGGTTGAAGGAGTCGCTCTCTTTTTTCTCTCCGCCACTAGTTGGCCGCCGTGCCTATGCCTATGCTAGCAGTCCCTAGTCGTGTCCGCACCAGCAGTCGCTTTCTCTCCACTTTTCTCATGAAGCAATGGCATTACCAGAAGCAATTACTGTTGAAATGACGAAAGCACAAGCAGCACCTGCAAAAGTAAGTCGCAGCAGCCGGTCGACAGCCCGACAGGTGGCCATAGGGATCTCCCATCCTCCAGACCGAGGGGACGCAGCACGGCTCAGCCATCACCCGTCGCTCCCGTGCTAGCTATCGCCCGCCACGTCGTGCTCCGATCTAGCGAATCCACCCGTCATCAGCAGTCCTAAGCTCCAATCTGTCGAATCCGCCTGTCGCCACCATCACTGACCCTAAACCTGTCATCGATATCCCGCCATCTGTAGCCATCCTGCCCATGCCTGTTGTTACTGTGTTGAACATGTGGGTTTTTTCGTTAGGTTTCGGGTATCCGACGGGTTCGGACATGGGTTTAGTTTTAAACCCGTGGGTTTCGTGGGCACAGGTTTTACTGGATTTCATGGGTTTGCTTCGTAGGCGGGTTTTTATAAAACCCGTGGGTTTCAGATCCGTTGCCATCCCTAAGCTAGTATCATATTAACAATATTTTTTTAAGTTTACCTTTAATTATCAGACTTATCTTAATTCAAAGCAATTTTACCACTCTCCATACTAATCATCATTTTAATCAACAAGAGATTGATATATATATTTTTCATGGTAAGGAATCGATTGAATTAAGGGTGAAATAGCACTAAGATGGTTAATATAATATTTTATTAAGTGTACTTAATTAGTAGATGATAAATAATTAATTGAATTCTATTAAATGATAAATAGTTAATGGCATATCTATATGGTTGTTATAACCTCACATCTTCGATAAACAGACAATTAATGTCAACGCGTGCTGTTATTGACCATATCAAACAAATACCATGAAGGTAGTCTTTCAATCGTATCGGTAATTCATCACAGACCTGCATAATAATACAAAGATACTTAAAACATTATTAAAAATTGCCTATAGGGTGTTCCCTGTAGCAACACTCATCCAAAAATTCAGCGAAAGCATTACCTCACATCACACATCTCTACTTTAGGACTAAACCCAAAACCCTATACTTTTTCTTTGACAAAGTCTTCCAAAGTCAGATCCTCCTCAAAGGCTCCATCTTCTTCACGGTTTGAAGCTAGGTGAGGCAAGAATGAGGCTGTGTCAACTTTTCTTCTTGGTGATCTATCCCTGATCGACGTTATAGTGTTATACTATGTGAATGTGTGCGGGTTTCCTAAATATGCACCCCCTGTATAACTGGCCGGCCCAGATGGGCCGTGAGAGCACGGGCTCGCTTCGGATGACACATGGGGGCCACCTGTCGGGGAAACTGAAGCGACACGCGGACTTGGGCCTCAGGGCACAGCGACTGGTGGGGGCCATGTGTCAGCGACGCGGCAGAGAGGTGCGCGTGGGGAGAGAAAAAAGAGTGAGACCGACTTATGGGACCGACATGGCAGTGGGACCAGACTGAGCACGTGTTCCGTGAACAGAGACGTGGGCCCACATGTCAGTGCAACCAAAGAAATTCCTGCGCTCCTTGCCCGAGGTAGACGAAGGCACGAACGGCCGGGAGCCGCCGCCGCCGCCGTCGTCCAGTCTAATTATGGCTCCTCCGCACATGGTTTTCGTCAAGAAATCGGAAACGGCAAGAATATGGGTATCAACGGTTTGGATTGGCTTTTAGCGGTTGACATCGTAGGTTTGACGGTGCCCTGGTCCCCCTCAGGTTGCCGACGCCGGAGAAGGAGGCGTCCAGGGATCAAATGGTATGTTTTTAGCCAAATTAGAGCTGTAATAAGATTGTCAGAGGGCTCGGATCCGCTCGTTGGGTTTCATAGAGTGCTGGCCGTCGGGAGCCCGGAACAGGGAAAACGCCGGCTCGCCGCCGACGAGCTACTAGGACTACCCGCTACAACTAAGGCTCAGAACATACACCACTAGACATAAATGAACTTCCGGAGAGAGTAATTGCAAAAATAATGTACAACACGGTGTGAAATTGAGTTGACGAGCAAGTCATGAGAAAATTTTTATTATTTATCATTTTAAAGATAAATTGTTTAATTATGATGTCTGTTGATATGTAGTATGAAAAAAACGTCAAGAAAAGTGTGACAAATTATCAAATTATATAGATTGTCCGATTGCTGGTGTTGTGGAGGCCTACTAGCTGCAGAAGTGGGGCATTCATGACACGGCCACACGGGGATCATGTCCGTGCTGTCGGTTGAAGGAATTGCTCAAACGTAAAAGCGCAACGGACTGAGCCTTACCGTGGTCTTGCCGAGATGAAGAAGAAGGCGATAAATGGAGATGTCGTGGTTTGGATTTAATTGTAGTTCGCCCCATTTAATTTAGAATTTTGAGGACCACAATTAAAGCTAGGTGGTCAAAAAATGTTTAATGTCACATGGGTACTTAAGAGGGACATCAACCAACTTAATTATGGATTTATCTATTGAGAAGTTGGGGAAAAGAGAAGAAGTGTGGCATGTTCTCGTTTGTGAGCCGAGGCGAGCCTAGTCTTATAAGCAAACATACCTACGCTTGGTTCATCGTTGTTGTGATCTGCATCTCCGTCTCAATATCCTGCACGTCTCTTAGAGAAATAATGCTTCTGGTTTCTTCGGTACACAATTCTATTTTTAAGCAGCGGTCTCTTGGAAACTGGAATATTTTAAAACAGAAACTGATTTTTTTATCCAAACACAGAGCACACATAATATTCTTGCATAATAAAAACGAATAGTTTTTATTTCTATTGTTTCTTTATAGCATCATATAAAATATTATTTTTTGTTTGCACATTATATGAACCTTTAACTTATAGTCTATTTGTGAAATATTGAACCATTTAAATTAAATTAATATATGATTGCTTGCTAAAAACTAAATAGTATGTATTTATTAAATTAATATATGATTGTTTGCTAAAAACTAAATAGTATATGTGTCGGGGATATGATCCTCGGGTACCCCATGTTAGGCTTATCAATCTGGACCGAGAGCAGGCCAAATTCAGCATTGAAGTTCAGTACTACTCATATGAGGAGTTCAGTCTCGATAAGGAAGATTGGGTTCTTATTTGGGAACCGAATCCTAGATCCGGTATAAAGAGATATACTTGTACCACAATCCTTGTAATTAGGAAATTAGTACCCGAATATGATATGTGATCTTAGGTATCGGGGAAACCGACTCGGTGTAGAGTCCTAGGTTGTTGGGCTCGCCCCTTAAGTATATAAGAGGGGCGAGGCAACCCCCAGAGGACAAGGTTTTTAGCATCCAGACGAGTTATTCTTCACGCCTTCATGCTTTGTAAGCTTAGACACCATATAATATATCAAAACACTGGACGTATGGCTATTATCTCTCGGGAGACCTAAACCAGTATAAATCTTGGCTCTTGTTTCCTAGAGTTGACCATCGGATTTAAAAGTGCCGCTCTTCCCTAAATATCTATTCACCATCGTGGGTATCTCTTAGGTGGACTGCTCAGTGATTTCCGACAATATGTTTATTAGAACCAAAGCTTTCTATAAAATATTTTTTTTACTTTATTATATATGTTTATCATTTATTAATATGTATGTACATTAAAAACTCTTTATCAATTTGTCGTACTTTGTTACACATATTAAGGGCTCCTTTTGAACACATAAATTTTACAATTTTACAGGATTTTTATAGAAATTAAACTAAATTCTCAAAAATTCCTTTGAAAATACTCCATTCCAAAGGAGCCCTAAGAAACTTTTTGTATTTCGATTAATATTCGGTTTCGTATTCGTGTCCGCTCCTTATTTGATCATATTCGTTCGTTTCGTACTAATCACTTTAATATTATTTCCTCTGACACATCAGCTCCAAATTATCAATTCCTTCATCTGATTTGCGATCCATGCTGCACTTGTATTAGGTCGGATTAGATCGGAGCGGAAACATGTCAAAATAAAATCATATCATATCATCTTTCATATGTTTTAACAAAAACGGAAACGGACACTTATATCTCAGAAACGAATACAAAATTGAATAAATAATTAATGAACAACAGATGAAAACTTTTCACTCTGTTTTAATCCCTAGTCAGCACTATGATGTACAACAGAAGCATTTCCTTCTGACGGCTCTTCAAATAAATAATTAATCAAGTGTCAAGATCTAACTCATCCTCTCAAGAGTCCATACTAAGGGGAGCTTCCAAGCTTGGCATAGCGGCAGCGCAGTTTTATTCCAGTCCAAGTGGAGAGTGCAACAAAACCATCGTAGTTATTGGTGTTAGCATGCAAAATAACCTTCCTCCATTTCACTCCCGGTTATCCATGTTTGATACTGGAGTAATAATAGTACAGGAAACTGAGGAAAACGAGGCCAAAGCACAAGTTTGGTTATATATATGTCAGCTAGCCTTGCAGTCTTGCACTGATGTCTAGAATTCTCATCTTAAGTTATTGCAAAGTTGCATCACTAAACTCCCAGCAACTACTCAAGAGGCAGGGAATGCAAGACATGGTGGACAACATGCACTAAGACCATGAACTGGCAAGCTGCTCATGTGCAAGAACATACTCCAAGTCAATGCATATAACTCTCACAGAATTGGTAGACGATGAATTATGTAGTTTTCTTCAAAAAGCAATGGTGGATTTCAGATAATAAACAGGTCCTGTGCAAATTGTGTATTACAAAAGGGAATGTATGTCGATCTCAGCAGTGTTTACACCTCTAGATAAGCAAATAATCATTAGAAGTTCAAGTAGTATCAGAGGATAATGGCCGAGAGATAGATCACATACAAACTGCAAGACTGATTCACACAAAACTATATAATTAGTTTCCCAAATTCTTGAAAAGCCACTACATTCACAAGTCATAATTCCAATTTCCAACTCCTCTTTGCTACAAGTCATAGCATGGAGAAAATGCTAACCAAAAGCAGACAAGCTATGGTTTACAAACCAAACAATAAAATTGCTAATATGACCTGTGTGATTTCGCTTCATGTACCTCCTATCAACCAATCAAGCCACAAACAAGAAACCACCAACTGAAAATTCCACTGATTTGTACTCCATCATGGAACCTTCATGCTTGTCACCAACAGACAGACTTTTTTTGAAATAACACAGAGAGACATGGTGACATGACAGTCAGGCACCAAGCTTGTAATAGCTATTAGTATATGACCAATTTGCAATCTACATAATATACTCTGCAACTATGATCAGGACAAAATGTCACCTGGAATTCCAGCTTCTGCTCACCTAGCTAAGATGGCAACAAGAACCTTGTTCCGATTGAAATGTGCATGCACAACGCCAGGCATATGGTGAAGATCGCCATGGACTTTGCGCTCATGTACTTGACCACGACGAGCCCCCTCATAGCCACCTCATTCCGGGCAGTAGCAATGCTCTTCCTTGCCCCATCGGACATCCGCTGCGCCATGAACTCGAGCAAGGACCGGACCGTCTCCGCGGTGACTCTGCCAGTGACATCCAGCACAAACCTCCGGTTGCTCGGCACAGCAAGAGTGCTTGACACCCTCTGCATCACGCAGCTGGAAGCTGAGTTCTGTGCCTCATGGACCATGGCAGCAGCCTCAATTCGAGTAACTGAAGCCTCCTTGGCTACTTGCCGCGTTGTCCGGACGAAGGTCTCGACGGCGCCATTGCAGACGGACACGACGAGATCCTTGACCTTGGCATCGTGCTTGGGGTTGGTGAGGCCCGCGAGCACCTGGTCAGAGTTGCGTATGGAGACGGTCCGGTCAAGGTAGGCCGCGACGGCGGTGCTGACGAAGACCCGGACGAGCTCGGCCGCGGCCTCCTTGCCCTTGTCGCTGCAGAGCGCGACTAGCCAATCCGGCTCGGCGCGTCCTTGGGGTTCGCCGGGGGCCGTGTGGCAGGACAAGACGAGGTTCCTGGCGAAGCTGCCGACGACGGCCGAGGCGAAGCCGGTGCCAGCAGGGGAGAGGAGGCGGTCCAAGATCCGATCGGTGAGCGGGTTTGGGGGTTTTTGGAAGGAATCTTGGGCTCTGTGGTTGGACAGGGCGCGGAGGGCGCCGGAGGCGAGGGACTCGGAGAGGGAGGCGGCGGCGGAGGAGATGGGTTCGGAGGCGGCGAGCTTGGAGAGCTGGAGCAGGCTACAGGGTACGCGGTCGGAGTCGGAGCGGAGGAAGTCGGCGAGGTCGGAGCCGACCTGGGAGACGGCGTCAGCAAGGGATAGGACGGCGGCAACGCGGCGGCGGTGGTGGCGGTAGAGGCGG
>KE373163.1:132606-150560 GCA_000418225.1 Zizania latifolia | reverse complement strand
AAGCAATCACCGAAACATTATTAATCAGCATCTAAAAACTCTAAACAGGTCAAAAAAATTGGAACGGGAGGGGGTACTACTATTTAGTGGGACTGGAAATTGGGCAATAACTTAACCACAGTTGCGTATTAATGACGATTTAGCAATAGATTAAGATGAGCACTCGGAAGGGAGAAAAATATTGGCCGGCAGGCAGGGGCCGGTGACGCTGTCCGCCGGAGGGCCCTTGACAGCAGCATGAGGGAGAGGAAGGGAAGATCGAAGGCAATTGCACGATGTGCTCTTCGGACCAACCGGCTGCCATATTGCTACTCGTACATATATCAATATATGCACGATGCTAGCTCATGCTACGATGTGGCCGCATTGATAGCTGATTTATTACCTACCGCACTCGCACTAACCATCACTGCAGATTTGATTTGTTTTTCAGCCAGGATTGATCATCAATGGCGTCAGGACAGTTTTAATCCTGCTAACATGATTAATTTCTTAGCATTAATTATATTGTTATATCAGTTGAAATCTGACGTGATAAAAGATTTATTGAGATGAGAAAGAAAAACGATGTCTCATAAAAAAATCAGTCAGTTCTACATGATATCCAATGAAGCAAATAAAAGGATTAAAAAAGAAAACATAAAAAAAGACAGTGATCAGATACAAATTTATTTTAAAAAAACTATCTATTCGTGAGGTATTATCTGATGTCTAAAGAAAATATAGAGTAAAACATCACCCATACACCCTGAGTTATGACTGCCTTACGTTTTTGTATGTGTGGCCATATGAAAAATCATCCATGTTAGTAGATTCTCGGAGTGAAGCAACATGACAGACAATGGATTGGTCGGAATAATACTGTTCATCACAGACATTTGATGCCACACGAAGTCATATGATGCGGTTTTTTTTTACAAACTACAGATGGACTACCTATCATTTGTTGCCCACTTGCAGCTTCCATTTGCATACAAATGTCACCCTATTTCTCTACTAGCACCCCCACAACCTACTCTGGTCATGGATCGTATCATGTTCATATCCCAAACTCTGTAACACTTTTAATCCTAAATATTCTCCTGAACATGTTAACTACTATACACCCTTCGAGACAATTTAAAATAATTCAGATTATAAGCCAGAAGATTCTGATTATTATTTATAAGATTGACTATAGTTAAAGTAGATGATATCTATCATTTTTTCTGTTTGACACATAATCCGTTTTTATTTTAAGCATAAGCTACCAATAAGCTATTAAAAAAAGCCCATAAGCTTGTTTACGGGGCTTGCCGTGGAATTCTACGACCAAGCATGGCGTTGCTGAAACACCAGCAATTGCCCTTTTTCTGTTACCAAATCAGCATCTAAAATGACGTGTGTCGATTTGTTGCCATTCATAATTATTCATTATTTAATCTAGTAGTACACAGTAGACGAACAGATTTACGGCATCTCTACAACTCTTTTTCTCAAGCATCATGATTAGTTTACCTTTTTATAACCAGAATATTCGTAAGAAAAGTAATACAAATGCTTGGGATAGCTTTCGTTTTGCCTATTAGATTCTCCCTAGTGAAATAATCACAGAACAATAGACGGAGTTATATTCCGTAAGGCTTATATGTTTGGAATGAGTAGATCGAATTTGAATTTTACATCCTGAGTCTTGTTTTTCTTACAAAGTTAGGTGTGTTTTTTTTTTAAAAAAAAAATCTCAAGTAAGTTAAGGTATTCGAGAGTTAAAATTCAACAAAAGATATTAATCAAAGTTTAGACATATAAATAGTTTTTCTCCATGCACTCATATTTAACATCAAATCTATAGAAATATTACATCATTTCAAGTCACTTTTTATTATTTTTCTCAAGTCAATTTCTATATTCTCATGCCTATTCACACAATCACCTTGTATTCTGCATGACTCCTGCCGATGCAAAAATCGAGCACTGAATTCTGAAACGTGCAGACTGCAGCAGAGCTAGCGATGTGTGCTCCTTCTTCACCCACCATTTGCAGTATCTAATGCATTCCCACTGCCTGTCCCACACTCCCTCGCTGCTTGCTGATCAGCTGCATGTGAGCAAGCAAGCAAGCAAGCAAGCAAGCCGACTGATTCACTACCAGTGGCAGTGCCCTGTGCACGGGCGCGATGGAGATGCACCCAGCCCTACTTGCTTTCTCTGCTGCTGCTGCTCACTAGCAAACCGCACGCTTCCTGCGTTTTTAATTTGTTTCTCTCTCTGAGACTGAGCTGCCTGCCGACACTCTGCCTCTCCTTCTCTTTGTTTCTCTCTCTAATCATCGGAATGCAGAATCTATTGTTGTTTGGGACCTGGATAATGATGACTTTTAGTCTGCATTGTTAAACTAAGGCTTCTTGGCGCTATGATTCTGAAAATGTAGGAATAGGAAAAAATTAAAATAGATTGTCTCATATTATAAGATACTATAGGATTTCAAAACATATGAATAATAGAGATGATGTTTTTGGATGGCTTATAAGAATCAAAACATAGGAATTTTAAAGAAAAAAATCACATGTGGAAGAGAGAGGGTATAGGGAGAAATAGAGTATATGTATGAGACTTCTTACATGAAAAGAAAAAAGTATGAGTGCATGCTCATTTTTCTTTGGATTAAGCTTTAGAACTCTAATCCAAATGATTTTTGCAAACCAAACCATTTGGAAAAAAAATTCTAAGGATCTAAATCTTTTATAAATCATTTGAATTTCCTTTATTCCGAAGGAGCACTAAGTGTCAACCAAGCGCAAGTTCAGGATGAACTAATCATGATTTGTTAGTTGTTTTGTTCGGTGGGCATGCATCTATCAGATATTCTGTTGGTGGCAGAGATGAGCTCATAATGAAACTACTGAATTAGTAGCTTTTGGTCCTTGATATGTGGTTATCGATTGTTCCAATCAGTAATGGCCATTGCTTCTTCATCAAGATCTCTGCAATTTTTAATTGTTTAGTATTAGTAGGATAGCAATGCAACGGCTCCCAGTGCCATTGCTGCCGACGATGCGCGCGTCGTGACACCGATCCGCGTGCGTGCCCCTCATGGTTGGTCAAAAGTCGCACTTTTGGCCTAATACTCTAGTGTTGGCATGTATCAGTGATCGATGCAATCTCATCCGATTGCGCGCAAGAGCGAAACATGTGGTAATCCGTTTAGTACAGTTTTAGATTTACCTAAAAATAGAAATATTTCAGTTTATCATCAAAAACGTTATTAGAGATAAATTAAATCAGAATCACTTATAAAATCGTTTGATTATTAATGGTTTCAGTTTTAGATTCTTCTGAAATGATCTAAAATCGGTGAAACATTTATTTGGGTGATTCTCCCTCTAGTAATAAAACGAGAAACGTTTCAAGGTGATTTAGAAAGAAATATTTCTTGTTTTTTACTATTTGATATTGTTTTTCACCATTGCAAGAATCATATTTGTTTCTCCTATCCAAATGGGCCTAAATTACAGCCTGGAAATCATTTAAATTAATTCTGAATTCTCAACTCAAAGCGTGCGTGCGTGTGTAGCTTTAGAGCACAGGGAAGCAAAGAATCCGGAAGCGAAGGCTTCTCTGGCTGTCTTTCTGGTGTCTCTGAACGCTTCGAGATCGTGAGAACACACATGTCTGCCACATGCTAGCTTGATGACCAAACAAACATGTGATACTTCAGCTCAACAAAAAAAAAAAAGTGATCTTTCTCTCTAGTCTCTAGCTGTTAACCTGTTGAGCAGATTAGCCAGATCTGGATTCTGACAGGATCGCAGGAGAGACAAAATGATGCAGCAGGAAAGATGAGAAGAAGAATGTGCAACTTTGCTGGCTGGGCGGTTCTGCAGCGTCGTAGAGGATACAATATTTTAGCCCAAAACATCTCCAAATCGGCCCACTCGAATTCCATTTTCCAGCCCGCTAAGTCACACAGTGAGAAAAGTTCGCCACCTGACGTTGCCCCACCGGCCGCCTCCGCCGTTCTGCCCCGTGTTAGGATCGCTCAACGAATTCAGGAAAAATCTCGCGCTGAATCTCTTTTCTGCCGAGCCGCCAGCCTCCATTTACAATAACAATTCGATATTCATACAGGAGCTCTACCTCACGCTTATATACTCACGCCAATACATGGGCCAAGCCAGAATTACATCCGTGGGTCCATTCAGACCCAGTTACGTGAACAATAGCTCTTCTCTTCCGGTTGCAGCGCACGCCATCCTTGCCGTCTGGTACTGTAGCGAATCAGACACCATTGTTGAAGCTGGTCTCCTGACAATCGCCCCCCCCTAAGAGCTGGCTTGCCCCCAAGACAGCGTCTGCGAGAATCGTTTTTTTGCATCACCTCCAGATCCTTCCATGATGGACTCACTGCTGGCTCCCTAATCCACTGCACCAAAACTTGACCACATCAGAATTACATGCAGGCCGGAGAGGGTAGTCCAGAAATCTGTGAGGTTGCCGCCCATCCTAGGTGTTCTGCAATTGGTGTTGAAATCCCTAGGCTCCTTTTAACTGCTGAACAATTGCTTGAGATGATCGATGATCCAGAATTCTTCCAAGAACGCGTCCATCCTGATACTTTGGCACTTTATGAACAGGAATTGCTGGGATCCCATGAACACTCTTAAGCTGTTGGCGATGACCTGTAATCCCAAATTCTCTAGGGGACTCTACCATCAAATTAAGTAGGCATATTGTCATGTGACATCCCTTGAATACCATGAACATTTTTGAGCTATGAGACATGAAAACAGGGTGGACAGTGCTATGCTCAAGAAGCTGCAATTTGTAGGCTGCTGGTTCAACCTTGCAGATTTTCTTTTGCTTCCAAGGTACCTTGTACTTAGGATTTGGAGTGGTCGGAGCAGTCCATTCTCCATCTTCCTCATCATCCCAGTCCTCAGACTTCTTAGCATCAGGATCAAGATTTCCTTGGGGATATCATCAGAGTTCTTTGGCTTCGGATCCTCAGGGTTAGGAATGTACTCCTTGTCAAGAACCCTAAGCACAGCGAGTCCACCAACAGGGCAAACATTTTATCCCCCAAACATATTAAATTGGATTTCTTGTGACAGCACAATTGCAATCTCAGGAGTTGATATAACAGCCCCCATTGGTAGACCATTTCTAATTCCCCTTGCCATTGTTACGATGCCAGGAACAACATCTTGCATCAAATTTGTTATCTTGGAGGCTATAGTAGACTGCAGGGGTTGCTGAGAGTCAAATGGGCTTCTGCTCCATAAACTAGTTTTGCGGTTGCTGTTGCTGCAATTAGCTTCACAATAGGTCCTAGATGATTCTGGATGAGGCGCCTTGCAGAGATTGAAGGGCCACTGACTATCTCCTCCATTGCAAGTGAATCACTTGAAACACAAATAATGCCCACCAAACTTCCATCCTCATCGTAAAAAGGAGTGTTGGTGGCAACAGCTACAAACCTATCTCCTACTCTGTTCTTAACTGGAAACTTTCCAGTCCAACTCTCGCACAAATAAATGCGTCAGAAAATGTCATTTACCACATTGATATCAGAAGAATCAATCAGCAGCATGAGGGCATCCTGACCAAGTGCTTCTAATGCCGTATAACCATACAGGTTCTCCGTAGATCGATTCCAGTATATGATCCTCCCATCGAGGTCAAGTGTATCCAACAGAAAGATGGCCTGAATCACCATGTTGTCAACACGGTTCACTTTGAACTTCACCTTTGCCCTGCTGTAGCTATGTCCCAGACCAAGCTGCGCCTTCTCCAAGTTCGTTTTCTTGAGCTTGCTGATGAAACGGTTGAAGTGGAGGCAGACGCCACAGAGCACCACTCCGATCTGTGACAGCATCTGGCCCTTCTGCATGGCCTTCATCATCTCCTGCACATCGGAGGCCGGCGGACGGAGGCCGGCGTCACGTGGAGACCAGCGGCACGCAGAGGACGGCATGTGCGGTTTCGCGGCTGCGGGCGCGGGTCGCAGCGGCGAGTGCGGGGCGTGACGGAGCGGCTTCAGACACCGGCGAGCGTGGGCGACGCGGTTGGGTGGAGGCGCGTCGGGCTACGTGGCTGGGCAGCGGCGCGCCGAGCGCCGCGGGCGAGGAGTGCGACACGGCACAGCGCGCGGGCCATGCGACGGCATGGGCTGCCTTGCTGGGTGGCGCGCGCACAGCGGGGACGGCGCGACAACGGGCGCCGAACGCACAACCGGAGACTGCGCCTACCATAGCCCCCACGGCGTTGGCCTTGTTCCAGAGTAGCAGCAGCACGATGGGGATGAAGGCGGAACCCACGATGACCAGGCCAGCGATGATGCGGTCGCCGCGGGTGAACCCTAGGGTGGAGGCGCCCACGCCACGGGCGGCGAAATCGTCGCGCAGCTTCAGCACGGCGCCGTCTGTGGACTTGGCCCGTAGGGAGTGGACTCAGAGGAGAGGTGGCGCTGGGCTGATGTCGGAGAGGAGACAGCAGCCGAGGCGCCAGGCATTGTCCAGGCGGACCTCCTGCTGCTCCTGCGGGGAGAAGTCGTTGATGATGTTGAAGACCTTGCGGACTTCCTCGTGGGTCTTGACGCTGTCCTTCTCCTCCTCTGCCGCCTCCACCGCGATCTCTCTCTCCTCCGCCAGCTCGCTCTTGACAGCGACGACTATCCCTGGGACTCATCGATGCAGGTCCCCTTCGCCCTCAATATCCCCCTTCGCCTCTGGTGACCAACCTTCCACCATCTTCAACATCAAATCTATCTTGGTTTCTTGTCGCCTTGCTTCTGCTTCCTCCGTCATCTTCAACAGCTGATCAATTTTAGCTTTCATCTTCAACGAAGTTCCGATACCACTTGTTAGGATCGCTCAACGAATTCAGGAAAAATCTCGTGCTGAATCCTCTCTTCAGCCGAGCCGCCAGCCTCCATTCACAATAACAATTCGATGTTTATACAGGAGCTCTACCTCATGCTTATATAATCACGCCAACACATGGGTCAAGCTTTAATTACATCGATGGGTCCATTTAGGTCCAGTTACGCCAACAATAGCTCTTCTCTTCCCGAATAATCCGTATTGAAACTAAGATGATACGTAACTTGATATCTATAACGATTTAAGTGACGAAATAGTACCGACTATTCCAATCAGTATCAAAATGGAATATAAACCTTGTTAATTTCACCACTTTGTGGACAAACGGGCCACGTGAGCAGCCCCAGGACGGGGCGACGTGGCAGGGACCACAGTGGTGCCGCCAGACGAGGCGGCGCAGCGGCAGAGGAATGGGGCACAGCAGGGCGTGGTGGCCAGTGGCGGTTCTAGGAATATTTCCTTAGGTGTTCCTACTTCACACTTTAAAACTTCAAAACATATACCTGTATTTCATCACTTCATAAATTCACTAAAATCAACATTTAAACAAGTCACAAACTGCAGTAAATGTGCTAAAACAGCAGATGCAATATCTCCATTCTACTTCATACCTTAATGATCTCACACATATAAACAAGTCACAAACTGCAGCAGATGTGCTGAAACACAGATGAATAATCTAATTTCTAATTTTCCATAACAATCATTCAGTCAAATACTGAATCTGGAATGCCTAGAAGACTATAAATAGATTAACAGAATATAAACTGAATCCGGCTGAGGTTCTTCCGGGAGTTTGCGTGCAAATGGGAGGCGCTGCACCGGTGGTTCCTTCCTGCATTCAGTGATCACCTCTCTATTTCTATGTCATAAAATTCAGGGGGGTTCATGTCCATACCTGAACATCCTCAGCATGCGATCAGTTCAGATGCAAAATGATCGGAATTCCGTATATCTGCATGAATGGAGTATTGGACTGCACAGACAATTTGTCACTATGCATTCTCTACATGCCAATCGGTCTGCGATTTACATAATCTCTGACAGTATCATTATAATTTGCAGCCTGTGAAATGAAACCACCACCACCCTTCTGTCTTAAAACTTAGTTTCATTTTCTCACGGACGTTTCTTTTTTTGGAATACATGGATATAAATTATTTGATGATTGTGCTTTCTTCTCATCGTGAATAGAGAAAATTTATAGTCCTTAAGGAGGTACCAGCAGGTATCATAATTTATAGTGTTAATTTTAGTACCTCTTGATATCTGAGGTATCTCAGGAGGTATCAAAATTAACACTATAAATTGTGGTACCTTCTCAAGGACTGTAAAATCACTCTTGTGAATGACATCATCGAGCAGCAAGCAGTCATCTTAACTCCTTCAAAGTGGCACAAACTTTATGTCAGTTGCATATACAGGTGCCCCAGGATAGTATAAATCTCATCTAAACTGTGATGGCAGAAGTCTCCTGCCAAGAACTCATGAACAACACTGCCCACTTCAACCCAGCTGCACGCCTGCACCCTGCTGTTTTGTCAATACCCTTTACCCTCATCGATCGACGTAGATCCTCAACAGCATCCCATTGTTGGCCTCGAGCTAGGGTGTTTTGAAGGAGAACATAATTGCCAGGATTATTGGGTTCAATCCTGACAAGTTCTCTCGCTGCGATCTCACCAACATCGACATGGCAATGCTTCCTGCAGGCATTGAGCAATACTCCCCATACACCTGCATGTGGCTTCACTGGCATTGCCTTCACAAAGCAGTGTGCTTCTTCAATGAGCCCAGCTCGGCCATATAGATCCACAACACAAGCATAATGATCTGGGAATTGTTTAACTGCATAGATTGTTCTCATTGATTCAAAATAGTGCTTTCCACAGTCCACTAGCCCAGCATGAACACAAGCTGATAGTACACCAAGAAACGTGACGGCATCAGGCTGCAAACCAACAGCATTCATCGCATTGAAAATCTCCAGTGCATCTCTTGCATGTCCGTGGTGTGCAAGAGCAATGATCAATCACATTATAAGACACTGCATCCTTTGGGCATGCATGCCTCAGTAAACAAGAGCTGAGCTTGGCTGATGCAACCGCACTTTGCATACATGTCAATCAAAGAATTCTGCACATGGCAGTTCATCTCAACACAGCACTTTCTGTAAAAGTCCATGAACTTGCCCTGCAACTTTCAAAGAACCAAGCTGCGCACATGCAGACATCAACACAGCCATTGTCGCAGCATCGGATGTGTTTACGGAGCAATGGCCCGTGACCTCACTTTTATTTGTTTGATTTTTTCCATGCCCCGTTTTTTCAAGTTTTAGACTAACAAATGTGTCTGACTTATCAAATGCGTATGTTTATTAGTCCAATAAAAAAGGTGAAGTAATTGATCTGCCTGCTCATCATAAACAGAGTCAATTGAGGCATCAGAATCAAGAGCATTTGCTGTAGTTGCACATTTCACTCCTATATCAGTGAGGAAAACAAAAAAATCACCTATATTAGTGAAGGAAAACAAATAAGAATCACCACTAAAAATGCAACTACCATTACAAAACTAACTTTAAACTGTGACGGACACTACCCTCCTAATATCTGATGATGATCCACAGACCTTTGAAGAAATTGTCAAGATTAACAAAGAAGAAATCCACATATTTGGGTCATTTGCAGATTAAACAAAACTACGCTAGTTCCTGCATAGTTTTTCAGTGTAAATTGAAAGGTTTCTAAACAGGTAATCTACGGGCCACGGCGGCGCACGAAGAGGCAGAAGCAGCCGGGCATCTTCCTATCATCCGGGAGCATGCTACCGCCCTTGCTGGTATCGAGAGCCTCTAGCAGCCGCACCACCTCTGCTATGTCTGGCCGCTTCGCCGGGTCGGCGTACCAGCACCTCCGCATGATGCGCGCCATGACGGATGGGCAGCAGCGCGGGATCTTCGGCCGCAGGTCCTGGTGGACGATCGCCGACGACGCGTCGGTAAAGCTGAGGTCAGCGTATGGCATGTCGCAGCAGTACATCTCCCAGAGGCAGATGCCGAAGCTGTACACGTCGCAGCTGCGGTTATATGGCTTGCCGTTGAGCACCTTGGGGGCCATGTAGCCCAGCGTCCCCGTAGTCCCCGTCATCTCCTTCGGGTCCTGCGCCTCGAGGCGAGCGACACCGAAGTCAGCGATCTTGAGGTTGAGCTCCCCGTCGAGAAGCATATTCTCAGTCTTGACGTTGCGGTGCACGATGTTCCTCGAGTGGAGACAGCTCAGCCCTCTCGTCATGGCCAGCGCGAAGCGGACGACCTCCTTGTAGGGGAGCTTGCTGTGCATGTGCTTGATGAGGTGGCTCTTCAGGGTTCCCCCGGCGAGGTACTCCACCACGACGCAACACGCCCTGTTAGGTGGTGGCACGTCGCCGTTGCTGTGTACGCCGCCGCTGGAGCTGGTGGTGTCATCGTCGTCAGATGGGGGGATCATGAGATTGGTGGTCTTCATGGACGCGCCGATAAACTTGGTGACGTTCGGATGGTCGAGCTTCTGCCAGACGGTGACCACCTCCTCTAGCGACTCTCGCAGGTGGGCGATCTCCTCCGGCGTCGAGTAGCCGTCCTCCCCCCAGTTGAGCAGCTTCACGGCGACGTCCTGGTCGTTGTACTCGGCGCGGAACAGCGTTCCGTGCACGCCGTGCGCGACGGTGCGCTGGATGTGCAGACTCGAGAGGTCGATCTCCCACTCCGCCTTCGGACCCTCGGCCCCGCCGTCGTGCTTTCCCAACGCCTTGGCCGCCAGGTGCTCCTCTAGTTTCATGTCCATGCTCGTTAGGTCCAACTTGTCGGCACGGATGTACTCGTCCTCCTCCTCCTCCTTGATGTCGCCGAGATGCAGGAAGCTGCGCAGCGCTGCCACGTTCCAATCCGGTGGCTCCACCACCGCCGCCACGCTCTCCTCCGCCGCCGCCGTAGACTGCGCGCCCGTTCTTGACGCCATCATGTCGCCGCCGACGCGCACGCGCACAAGTCGATCGAATACGACGACACGTACGAAGCCGGCCGCTGCCTCCAAATATATAGGCGCGTGGGCTGGTGTTTTGGATCGTAATCGTATACGAATCCAATATCATATCGGAATACTTTCCGGTTCGGTCTCGCCGCCAGTCTCGCCGCCATCATGAGCTCGCCGGCTCCCGGTTCCCGACCACGTGCGCCAGCTCTCCCTGCCCCCGTGCGTGAAATCCCCAGCCGCCTCGCCGATCGCGTCCACGCACACCAGCACGTGCGCCCGCGCCAGCAGCAGCCTACGCGCGCGCGACATGCAGGCCACACGCCACGCCAGCGCCGCGTCACCCCGCCTCGCGCCCCGGGACACTGTTACATCGCCACCCGTCGCCAATTTTTGCAGCCAATTCGCCGGACCGCGCCGTTTTGCCGAAACCCTAACTCGCCGCCGCCGTGACCCCTCTCTGCTTCGTCGACCCAAGGTAAGGCCATTATTCGATTCCTTCTACCAGTAGAATTAACGCATAGTGGTGATAATGTTCCCGAATATGGCTGGCCCTGTTTGAGGCCAAGGTTCGCCGGCGACAAGCGCCATGGCCGCCGTGCCCATGCCACCGTCGCCAGGCCTCTGTAGAGCCTAGAAGCCCCATCCTCTAGCACCAGGGAGCCCCCAGAAACCCTAATTTGGTTAAATAACTCGCCGCCGGAAGCCATCCCGCCGTCGTCGTCCTCCCCGCCGGCAACCCGAACCCACTAGGAGCCTCTCTGTGCCGCTATTGCAAGCCCATATTAGCAAATCCGAACCGTGAGATAACTTATGTTTAGCGCCAGGTAGATTCTCTTGCAATTTCAAGTCAGTCGGGCTAAGGTGGAGGGAGAACAGCGCCGAAGAAACGCCGGCCGTTCATGGCCTTCTTCAACCTCAGGCTGCACTCCCATCCTCTGCCGCCAGTCTATGAGACTATGACAGCCCGACCCCAGCCGCCCTGACCCCGCGCGCTCGAGTTCCCAGCGGATGACGCGTGCCTGCGCAGAGCGGCGCCCCTGCGCTCGCGTAACGCCACCGACCGGTGGGTCCCGTCGGCCAGACCGCGCGCGCGCCTGATTCCTGCGCTGGGTCGCCGCGCGGTAACGCCCACGAGGCCAGGCGTCCTGGCGTTCTGGGCCGAATGCTGGCCCGAAATTATCCCCTGGCCCAGCCCATAGGAACAGTAGCATTTCATAATTTCAGTAGCAGGCCGGCCCAGTAGTGTACAGTACCAGTTCTCATTTACAGAAAATATTAAATCTTTAAAAATTAATATAAAATTCATTTTAGCTCCGATTAGCTCCGTTCAAATTCCTAAAAATTTACAAAATTCTAAACCTTAATTTAGGACAGAATAAAAATGTTTTCCTGAACTTTATTGTATACTTTATTTATGTGATGATAGTTGTACCGTAGTTGCTGAACCTGCAGGCCCTCAAGATCTTGACCTCAAGGATCCCGAGTACTTTTTGGATCAAGGCAAGTCTTTCTTTGATCACGCTTATTCCTATGTTTACTAAATTTAATTTTGTATAAATACATGTTTAGGACACATGCACACATACACTTAAAGCTAATGATGATCATCTTCGCGATTAAGTCAACTAAACCTAAAATTTGCCTCACATAGCCTCTCGTAAATTGAGAACCCTATTAATCTTGTAACCTTGACGATTACGATAACCCAATCCTAATATCATGATGTGGGTTATATGTAATTGAAACCTGTCTTTACTCATATTAAATTTTATGGATGCAAATGAATGGATCGTGTGGGATGAAATCAAGATTTGAAAAGTTGTTTCGAAAAATGTTACAGAGTATCGAGTGGGTTGAAAATAAATGAGAAAGAATGGTGTTTTGGGTTAAACTTGCCACGAGTCGTCGTCGCCTTTCAGGACCCAACTTCGCGTGGCGCATAAGGACCGATTCTTTGAAAAAAACGTCATGAGCACCAAAGTGCGACCTTACCGGTAGTATGAGATGCCTCTAGTTAAATACTTAGCAGATTTGGGATTGCTCGATTGCCGATGGACGTGAGATACCTAGGGTGACTTCGTAGTTTAATTTAGAGCTCAAGAGATGTGATGATTTGTGATTGATAAGTAGAAAGAGAGATGGAAAGCACCCGCGGGGTCTCAAAGGAAAAGGAACCAAGGCTGTCGGTAGTGGCGGTTCTAGGAATTTTTTCATAAGTGTTCCTACTTCATACATAGAAATTTCATAAGATCGTAAACTTAAAATGCAATGTGGTTTTTAAAAAATATGTCATAAATATAGTAATTGCGTCTCATAACTTCATAAATCTACTAAAATCAACATTTATGTTTGTAAGTTGCAAAGTTACAACATAAGTAGTTTAAATATGCATGAAAGATCTAACATAAACGGAAGATTATAATACTAGTTCTTATTCGACTTTTCATACATATTGTGCTATAGCATATGGTGAGCTTGCAGCAATCGTTTTTAGTAAATCCAATTTCTTCACTTCAGGAATATAAAACAGGTAAAAGAACAAAAGAAAAACCCTTCATGCCCAAAGATGCAAATACATTTTATTTTGAATCTAAACAAGTTCAATTGATGGGCATGGTGGAGAGTTTAATTGAGAATGATAATGAATTAATTAGATAACAACAAAACCTTCATATCTAAAAAATCCCCAAAACTATTCTTCATGGTGTGAGCTGTAGGCTACAGATGGGCTAATTTCTAATACCTAGAGATCTAATGGGCTAGATTCTAGGGTGGTCCAAGACCCACTTGGACCACCCCTTGGACCACCCCTTGGAACCACCACTGGTGGCGGCGGTTCTGAATGTAAATGACAGGGCAGGGAGGCTGGGGAAGAGGGAATAACAAGCAAGGGTATAGTTGTCTTTTCACCTAGAAAAAAAAGGGGAAATAATTAATAATTGCAGAAATGACAAAATATCAAATAGCATAAACTTTAGGATGACATTTAATCGAAGCAAAAGTTTAGAGTGACAAATTATCGAAACCCAAAGTTTTGGTTTTGTAAGTATAATTGGTTTGAATTGGGTGAAATAGAAAATAAGATTGAATTAAATCGAGAGATAGGGTTAGCTAGACCAGTGACATGTTGGCACAGCTCACAGATTAAGCACTCTAGCACTTACGCGGTGGTTTGCAATTTGAGAGAAAAACTAATACAAGAACTCAATATCACTCACGCAAACCGAGGCACTGCTCACCAGCGCACACTGCACGTGTATTCTCTTTAGTGATCACATAACAAAGATGATTACAAGGCTTAAATAAACGCGCACGCACAAAGTGAGCCACGTCTGGCCGCACGTTCGGTCCAAGCACTTCCGTGTCTTATCACTAACCCACATCCTGCATGCAAATAATAACTGCACTTCCTGCATGCAAGCCGCACTCACCACATCCACAAACATGCAAGCTTGCAGGTGCATGCGCTAGCTTCCTGCTCAACGTGTGCACCTGGCCACACACATGCAAGTCTGACTCTAATGACATACGCGTGTACTCACATCGTGGCCGCAACTCCTGACCACTATGCCATGTGGCACGATGTGCACAGACTCAACACTACACTGGAACACTGAGCATGATGAAAATAAACAGAAAATAAATTTAAGTCTAACAATTACCCCCTAATCTTGTTATCATTATTTTATTTCATGTATCTTCACACAAGCTTCAAAGCAGCGTAGGTTCATCATCTTCATCTGCAATGGCAAGCTGTGCCACTGCCTTGGCCACCTTCTTCACTTCATCACACTCATCGGCGAAGTGTCCAAAGTCACCACACTTGCGACAATCGATCTTCGACTTGTCGAACTTGCTGCGGTACTTCTTCTTCTCACCATTGTTACTGCCGGAGCCATTGCCACTTATCTTCTCTTGAGCAACTATGCCCTCCCACTTGGTATGCGTGAGGCACGGCTCGGCGCCAACGAATAGCAGCTGCGGTCCTCCTTCCTTATCATGCCGACGCCCCCTTGACGACTCCTCGAATGTCCTCAAACATCCGATGGTCTCTGTAACCGATATCTCTGTCACATCTCCCATTACTCGATGGTGCTAACAATGGGTAGAAACTTGTCAGGGACAGAATGCATGAGCTTTTCGATGACGATGCTTTCCTCCACTTTCGTGCCAAGAGCACATATCTTATTCATGATTATGGTAACCTTTAAGGCAAAATCATTAATTTTCTCATAATCATCCATGTATATACCATCAAGCTCCCTCTTGAGGGTTTGCACTTGGGTTTTCTTGACGCGCTCTTCACCCATATTCATCTTCTTAAGAGCATCCCACGCCTCCTTTATCGTCTCCTTCTCAGATATGGCCAGCATCATGGCCTCTGGCACAGCTTAGACAATGGCGGCGAGAGCCATTTGGTCCATCTTCTCATCGATATCTCCCTTGCGCTCCATGGCCAGCCAAACGCCTTGTGCACGCATGAAGATTTTCATCTTCACTGCCCACACACCATAGTTGTTCTCTGCTAGCATGGGGTAACGGAGAGTCACCCCCGCTTCTTTCACTTGCTGCACCATTGACTCATGGCCACCGTCGACTCCATTGCCACCACTACTGCCGCTACGACGGCCCGGTGGCATGTACACAAAACCGTCGAGGGACATCGCCGTAAGCAGTCACCCTTGACTCTAATATGACACTCGATTACCTGAGTTCTCATTTTAAAACTATATTGCATATTATTAGTATATATACAACAATTAAAGATGCGCTTATAACTCTGGGTAATGATCCCCCACAAAGAGATGATTGGCCAAAAATACAAATTATTGAATGATTGTCTAGTCACTTTTAGATATGTTTTCTAATGCTAACGAAGATAACATAATTAAGACTTTCATAGGTATAAAAACTCAAAGACTAGAGAAGTAGTATATTGTGATCTTCTATTTATGTTTCAAATTTATAACTTATGAACTTAGTTGTTGATTTTTGTAGATATAAAGTATTGATATTCCAGTATTATATTTATGTCATATTTTAAGAAAATTTCATATTATATTTTGAGTTAATAATCTTATGAAATTTTGGAGTGCAGAGAAGGAACACCTAAGAAGAAATTTCTGAAGCCGCCATTGGCTCCAGTTGTGCATTCTTTGGGGGCGAGGAGACACCTGCATTATGTATCTGCATGACTGAATCGTTCTGCTGCCTCTTTGCTCAATTGCTAGCTGCTAGCGCTTGTGTTTGCTTACTATAATCTTAATCTACGCCACTCTCTGTTAGCTCTGACTGGAAGTGTCAGTACCAAGTGGATGCTTTGCTCCGGGATTGCTCAGAATGTAAGAACTCAGAACTCAGAAGGTTCCATTCTTTCAAGCTCCAGAGAGAGAGAGAGAGAGAGAGAGATGATTATATCGTGTCAGAACGAAAATGGAAATTGTTGCAGAACGTGATGTGTTATTTAATTGGGTTGGTGGCTGGCTGGCGATGATTGGAATTTGATGCATTTGCCAACATGTAGAGGGAGGACCGGAGAAGGAGAATCTAGAGTATCTGGTGTTGTTCTATTGTGGATCGGAGCACTGAATTAGGTTAATTCAGTTCAGCTCGAGTAGCAGTTGTGGTGTTGTGTTACTCCATGCATGGTTCCATCTGTCACCAAATAGAATTAGATACAAAGAAGAAAACACAAGGGAAAAGTGGCCCCATGGGGCACTGTATGTCCTTGTTTTGTTGCACACTAAAGTTTAGAGCTAGTTACCTAGATATATTGATATATATACGGATACGTAATACGGTGATAATTTGACGCGTCATTTCCAAAAAAACTGGTACGACAATACACATATAATATATATACAGTGTTTCAAAACACGGCTGCCTAGACCGCCTAGGCATTGCATGCCGATGCACCGCGACACTAACAGGTGGAGTAGCGACACTAGGAGGAATTCTGCCTAGGCGGTTCTAGGAGCGCCTAGGCACGTGTAAGTGGAGAGTCCTAGGCTGCAGGTGGGTGCCCATAAGCCACACTAATGTTAGATAATTAGGCAATTGTAATATTAATTTTCAAAATAGATAAATCATGACAACCGCAAGAATTAGCATGAACACATCTAACATAGTAGTAAACAGGAACAACATAATTATGATATCAGGAAACATGATTAAAAACAGTACTAGATCACAGCACACGTACTGTATGCTTACAGATGAGGATGCCACAACCGGTGCAGATCGATCCCTATTGGCGTCGGACCGCAGACGATGGCGACCGACGGTTGACGTAGACGGAAGGCGCGCCGTGATGACGGATGTGAGCAGTCGCGCGGAGCGCTTCCCAAAAACCTTATTCGTCCTCTCTCAGTGTAGGATCACAAGAGCGACAGGTTCTGGAGACCTGCTCTCCCGTTCGCCGGTGCACGCCGACGGGCGGGATGGAGTAGGTACGGAGGCGGCACAGCGGAGAGGAGAGATAGGCAAAAACTCTAGCACGGTTTAGTTCTGATCTAATCTGCTCTACGGTGGAGGCCGGATATATAGGTATTTATATGGGAGCCGGCACGATCTCGCGTCGCGATCACGATCTAAATTGAGTCGGTTTCCATATGCCGAATGTAGGCTAAGTTACCAAAAAATCAGAACAGCAAAAGAAGACCGCGTCCCCGCAAGACGAGGAGCCAGATTTTGGCGGACCATTCACGCAGACGCCACGCGTCTACGAAGCCCGAGCCCAAGCTCGGCCAAGCAAGGCGAGCGAGCGCGCACGTGTGGAGCTCCCTTTTTCTCCCCCATACACATAGCTTAATGGGATAAAGACAATTATATTATATAAGTTGATCATCCTCTACCTATACTAGCAATATAGGACTAAAAGTTTCCACCATCCTTTTTATGAGTGGATCTTTGAGATTTATTTAGAATTTCCAAAATATTTGAGTGGGCCAAGCCCATAAATTCCAGCAACTAAGGCTAGGGTTTACCTGGTTTAGGTCCGTGCTCGTGTCTAGTTTAGTTCTACTCATGTGCCGCTAGTCCTTCTCATGCACCACTAGTTCTCGTACACTGTCAGGGAGAC
>KE373163.1:87458-117774 GCA_000418225.1 Zizania latifolia | reverse complement strand
CACAACTGAGGCTGAATATGTTGCTGCTGCTAGTTGCTGTTCTCAGCTTGTTTGGATGATTTCCACTTTGAAAGATTATGGGTTGTCTTTTCCTGTCAGAGTTCCTTTGTTTTGTGATAGCACGAGTGCAATTAGTGTAGGAAAGAACCCATGTCTTCATTCGAAAACCAAACATATTGATGTGTTCTTTCATTTTTTGAGAGATCAATATGAGAAGGGCGTCATTGACCTTATTCATGTTGATGCACATTCTCAGCTAGCAGACATTTTAACCAAACCCCTGGATCAAACCACGTTTGAACGATTGCGAGGGGATTTGGGTGTACTTTATCCTTTTTGAAGGATATTTTGAGTTTTTGGCATTCTCATTTTTGTTCCTTCTTTTGCACTTTTAGTGTTGTGTCTCATGCATCTTTGCATTTGTCATACTTACATTTGTCACTAGCTTCACCTATATGATCTACTGCTTTTACATGTCTATGCTTGCTTATGCTATGAAAAATGCCATTGTCCATGTTATATTTGCTCATATGAATGAATCTAAAATCTGTCATTAGCATGGCTTTTCTTTTACAAATTCAAAATTGATCACCACTCAGATTGGTTCCTAGCATGAGTAGGTTAATTGCTCTTGCTAGCTTTTACATACCTGGTAGCAATTTCCTTTTCATTATGGATGCAAATATGCAACTTGGTTATCACATTGCTTGCTCATGGAATGTTGTATTGAAAATGCTAAATATCATGAAAATTTCCATGTCTTGTGCTGAAAATGAAAAGATCTAGGTGGGTTTGCTTTGTCCTACTAGTGTGTTCTAGACTGCTTATCATTGCACTTTGGTATGAACTGGGACATGCTAGTGGATGCTAAAACCAATGTCTTAAGCTTCTGATGGTTCAAATGACCTAGGCTTGACTTGGTTAGAATGTAGAGGCTTGACAAGCAAATAACCCCTGGCACCTAATCAAAAAGGCAAGTAAAACGACAAAGAGCTTAAAAAGTTGAAAAACAAGTTTGTTGAGGCTCCTTATGGTTTAGATATGCTTATCTGGGTAGATACTTGTTAGCTTGAGCATTTTATGCCTTATCGTGCTTGTGAGCTAGTTTTGGTGGTGATATTTTCTTTGCAAAAATATATCAACTGCTTGCTCATGACTTTCTTTCGATACTTTCATCCGAGCCTGTTATACATTGTACATGGATATTATCTACTGCTTATGCTTGCAATGACATGATATGAGCTAGTGATCATATTTTTGAAGCTAGTGATTTTCACTTCACTCCACTTTGCATTCATGGCATATTTTGAGGGGGAGCTATTTCCCAGGGAGAGTGAGTGTGTTCTGTGAGTGCTTGTGTGCTTGATGAGTCCAATTGTCAACAAGGGGGAGAATTTTGTCATTGGGGAGAATCAAGGGGGAGAGTTCAAGGGAAAATTTTAAAATATTTTTGGCTTCTCTCCTGTTGATTTAAAGTTGTTTCTCTCTTGTTAATTTTTCAGAACTTGCACTCATTTGAATTTTTGTCTTTCTTTTGAAATCCTTGTTGATTTCTTTTATGTTTAACCTTAATGACCTTTTTGAGTTTTTGTTTGGCTTTTGGTCATTGGTTAAACTTTGTTCTCTTTTCTTTTCTTTTCCCTTCTACTTTGCTTGTGCTTTGTTTTCGTGTTTCCACATGTGTCTTTCAGGTTACCCAAAGTTAAAGATGAAGGAGGTGTTGACAATGCACTCATCAAGGGAGATATTGAGGAGCCATGATGAATACTATGGGGATGATGAGTGATTGTCAATGGGAGAGATAATGAGATGAAGAGGAGATGAGAAGTGATGAAGTGAAGATGAAGATGATAAGAAGACCCCCGAGGAGAGGCAGTGACTTGCCATGGTGGCGCTCGCGTGTGACTCAGGTACATGGACGGACGATCATCGGACAGAGGGGTCGTGAGATCATGCCGGTTCAATCCGGGTGCACGGAGCGAAGGCGGCAAGCGAGATGTGACTCATCGTGGTGTCGACCGGTGCGACTCAGGTACACGGACGACCGATTGCCGGGCTGAGAAGCCGCGGGGTCAGGTCGGTCCAATCCGGGTGCACGGTGTGAGGGCGACGGGCGCTTTGATGGCTTCGGCTTAAAACCATTAACCCGCTAACAGAAAAGGGAGTTCGACGTTAAAGATAGCGGTGTCGTAGCGGCTACGAAAAGTTTTGGCATCGAATAAATATCTGTAGTGTCATTTTACGTTTTTGCCCTGTGGGCCGGAGTCTGTAGCGAACTTTCGCGAAGTGGGTATTTTAGTCTTTTCCAGTTGGTCCATGGGGGCTAACTCTCCCTTGTAAGAATTGAGGATTTTGAGTTAATTTGAAAAATTACTTTTGCTTTGAGGTGCTTCTCCTTCCTCCCACCTCTTTCTCTTTCTTCCTTCTCTCTCTCCACCAGCCACCTCCTTCTTCTCCACCTCTCCACCCTAGCCGCCGGCCCTACCTCTCCTCACCGGCCGGCCTCCTCGTTTCCCCCTTTGCTCCGGCCTCCAGCCGAGCGGCAGCGGCGGCCCGGAACGTGGCTGGATGAAGCGCGGCGTGGAGGCAGACGCGCGGGGGCGCGGCGCGAGCGCGTGAGCGCACGGCAGCACTACGTAGGCGCGCGCAGGGCGCGGCCAGCCTGGCACGCGGTCCAGACCGGCGCGGGGAGCTGCACACGGGGAGCAGTGCGGTGAACACCGAGTGCACGTATCAAGGCAACATCGGACACGACCTCAGGCCATCCTCTACACAAAAAATCTGCAGTATATCTCTTGTGCACACCAACTGTTTGATGAAATGTCTTCGAGGGTTTAGTACTGCACTCTAGGTGTTCGATTAAATGTTTACATGCACTTGATTTTCAGTTTGCACTAGGAATATTTTCTCAAGTGTTCTAGTGTATGTCAAGTGTCTATTTATTTGCTTGAGAGGATCTGTGACACATTAGTTGTTTCATCAAGTACTCGATCTTTTGCGCAAGAGCAGTTTGTGCGTATCTTCTTTTTATGAGAACGCTAGTTTTTCTCATAGACGCCTTCTGATCGTTACTTGTGTTCTTGTTGAGTTGCCGTGTTCAGAAGTGGTTGTTGGTAGAGTTTTTGTATCGACTTGCCTGGTGTGACTTTTATTGTCTAGCCTTGTGCTAAATCTCATCAAGTCACTGGCAACTCCGATACTCGAAGTTTTCAGGAATTTTATTTTTCCGCTGCATTTTTATTTGCGCCCATTCACCCCCCTCTAGTCGCTAGTTTTGATCCTACACAGCCGGAACTTCCGGTTCATCCAGAAAATCAAATACTGGGGCTGCCTCGGAACTTCTGGTCCTATCAGAACTTCTGGATGCTCCAGAACCCAGAACTTCCGACTATAGCCGGAACTTCCGGTTCGCCTAGAATTTTCTTGGGCACAATTCCATCATATTTACCCTTGGAGGTGGTGTAATATTATGGAGGTCTTGCAAACAGACCATTTTGATGAGGTCAACCATGTAAGCAGAACTCACTGCTCTAAACACCGCAACTGCAGAGGCAGAGTGGCTGCGTGAACTATTGATGGACTTGCCTGTGGTTGAAAACTAGTACCGGCCATCCTTATGAACTGTGACAATCAAACTGTGATAGTCAAAGTGAACAGTGCTAAGGATAATGCAAAGTCATCAAGACACGTTAAAAGACGATTGAAGTCTGTCAGGAAGTTGAGAAACTTCAGAGTAATAAGTGTGACTTATATTCAAACAGACAAAAACCTGGCAGATCCCTTTACAAAAGGGCTATTACGGAATGTGATAGAAAATGCATCTAGGGAGATGGGTGTGAGACCCATATGAGTTGCCATAGTGGTAACCTAACCTATGTGATCGAAGATCCCGTAAATTAGGACCTAGGAAAAACAAGCTATTGGTTAACTGAGGAGAGTAATTTCTATTATTAACCCTCTCTAAGTGAAGATGCAATACTCTTAGCTACTGTAAGGCAGGTTAGCTTTATGCCTTAATGTATTCTATTGGCTTTAATTAGCAAAGATGCTATCATACAGAGCATTCTTAAAAGAATATACCTATATGAGCATGACTGTTTAACGTCACAGTCCATGAAAACCGAGATCATGTAACTTCTTACTCAGACGAGCATACCAAGCTCTTGGTGCCTGTTTGGGTTCATACAAGGCTTTGTCTAATTTGCACACATGAGTTGGTTTGGAAAAATCCTCAAAACCTAGGGGTTGTTGCATGTAAACTTCTTCCTCTAACAATCCATGTAAAAAGGCATTCTAAACATCTAATTGCCTAAGGCTCCAGCCTATAGACACAGCAATAGATAAAATAATTCTAATTGTAGCTGTCTTAACAACTGGACTGAAAGTGTCTTCCTAATCTATTCTATATCTTTGTTTAAATCACTTAGCTACTAAATGAGCCTTGTATCTGTCTAGAGTACCATCAGACTTTTTCTTAACTTTATAAACCCACTTACATTCTATGATATTTTGACCTTTTTTAGGTGGAACTAGGTGTCATATTTTATTCTTCATCAAAGCATCATACTCTATTTCCATAGCAGTTTTCTAATTTTTATCTCCCAAAGCTTCAATATGAGTAGATGGTTCACTAGAGGAAATAAAACACCCATATTTAATAGTGCCATCAGTGTATACCTTCTCTTTATGAATACCATTTCGAAGACGAGTCCGAGGCCTCTCGGTCATCTCCACAGAAGAAGCGTTGTCTGGAGTAGTCGCCCCTTGTGGAGAAGCATTTGTGACAGCACCATTCAATGCATTGCCCACCGATCCATGCGCTGCATCATTTAGGCTGTTGTCTAACGTCCACTAGTCCATGCAATGTATCCAGACTAGCATCCGGTCCAAGCAATGTTCCTATGACTGCCGGTTGCGCACGAGAGCAGGGTTAACAAAACCATTCAGTAACTGATATACCGCTCGCGGTCGGTACCGCCGTACGACCAGTTTTATTTGAAATTAGAAAAATTAAAAAAATTAAAAAAATCCTAAAAATAGTAGGTAAATTAATATGATTTATGGTGAAATTAGTTTTCAAAAATATTAAACTATCACAAAGTTATGAACCATGTAAGATGAAAAAAATACAAAATGCAAAAATAATTCATTTTTCAATCTTCTTCACTCATTATTGTTTGATTCTTTGCATATAGGACTCTTGGATTAATATCATATATTTGATCAAATAAAATAACAGCCACTCCAAAGGTGTTGAATTTTGAATAGTTTTGCTAGGAACACGATTAATAAGATATGTGGCAGCTAGAAAAGCTTCATCTCAGAATTTTAAGGGCATGGCAGCATGAGATAGAACAGACATACCAACTTCAACAATGTGACAATGTTTTCTTTTTGCAGACCCATTTTGTTGATGGGTGTGCGGGCAGGAAACATGATGCACAATACTGATCTTTGAGAAGAAGGAATTGAGTTTTTGATATTCTCCTCCCCAATCGGTCTACATGGCAAGAATTTTTCTATCAAATAGTCTTTCGACAAGGGTCTGAAATTCCTAGAATTTTTGAAACACTTCAGATTTATGCTTTAGTAAATAAATCAAAATAAATTTACTAAAATCATCAATAAAACTCACATAATAGTTTTTCTTCCTACTGACTCAGGAGCTGGACCCCAGTCATCAGAGAAGACAAGTTCCAAAGGAAAAGAGGAAACACTGCTTGAAGTAGGAAAAGGCAGTTGGTGACTTTTTGCTTGTTGACCAGCGTTACAGACGAACTCTTTATTGGACTCTTGTAAACAAGGAAGATTATTTTTGGTGACTACTTGTTTGACAATAGCAGAGGAAGGATGTCCTAGACGTCCATGCCACTGAGAGAAAGGAACCTTGGAAACACTGTAGACTTGCTTGATTGCCTTTCTGGGAAGTGGGTAGAGGCCATTACGAGACTTCCCACTAAGGAGAATTTTCCTGGTGCACTGGTCCTTGATAGAAAAGAAATCAGGATAAAGTTCGAGATAAGCATAATTATCATATGCTAGACGATGTGCAGAAATAAGATTCTTTTGGCTTGTGGAACATGTAGAATATTTTTTAGATAAATGTCACGATTAGGGGTATGAACAGTGCTATGGCCAATATGACTAATATCCATACCTGCTCCACTGGCTATTTGGATCTGATCATCGCCGTTGTATTTTTCCTTGACAGTGAGTTTGTCCAACTCACATGTGATGTGATCGGTAGCACCGGTATCAATGTACCAATTCGTGTCTATTCCATAGCAGTGTGTTTCTCATCTACAACATAATTTTTATCATATTTATGCCAACAATCAGTAGCAATATGACCTTTTTTGAAGCACACTTGGCAAACTAGACGATTTTCAATGCCACCAGCATGGCCGCGACCACGACCTCCATTGCCACGGCCCCCGCCACGCTGTTGTTGTAGTGCAACTCCTACCAGCAAAGCCTCCTCATGTACTGGTACCTCGCATGCCACCGCGTCCTCGATTCACAGCATTTGCAGAGCCACCTGATGTACCAGTACGGTAGAGTTCAAGCCGTATCTCAAAGTTGAGAAGTTGTGAATATAACTCCCCCAAAGAGATGGGCTCCACCTTGCACATATGGCAGTGACGATCGGACTGAAGTCCTCATCTAGGCCAGTAATAATATACTGAATCAATTCTTCTTCATCGAGTGGCCGACCACCAGCAGACATCTCATCACCGAGTGCTTTCATCTTTGCGAAATACTCAGCGATTATCTGATTGCCCTTCTGCGTTGTAACAAGAGCAATGCGAGTGTTCACCGACCTCGCGTGGGTATGTGAAGAGTACATCTGTTGTATCGCTCCCCAAGCCTCAGCTGCAGTTCTGCATGCAGCCACTTGTGAATCAAGACGTCCCGTGTCAGGGACGATAGGATGTACCCCAAGACCTGTTGGTCTAGAGCCTCCCAATCTTCATACTCTGGATTAGACTTCTTCTCTGTCTTCCCATCTGTTGTAGTGATGATCTCCGGTTCTGGTGCTTTTGCAGCACTGGTGAGATGCCCATGGAGTCATGCCCCCACGGACAGTGGCGCTAATCTGCGCCTTCCACAGAGCATAGTTGGCCTTCCCAAGCTATTATGTAATTGGGTGACCTTGTAGCTGCAGCGGATTCATGGCTGTTGAACTTGGCATGGTTGCCATGATGAACAGCAATCTTGATAGAACCTATCGTGGTGATGTGATTGGAGAGGAAAAAGGCTCTGGTACCATGTCGGATGGCAGGAAAACCATGACCCCTCCGTCATAGCTTGCATGTTAATATAAGGCAGGAACAACCCCTACCGTGGCACATACAAGAAAGTTATGATACATATAAATGTTCACAATTACAAGAACAAATCAAGCTAATCTAGGAAATAAACCATCCTAAAGAAAGAAGATAATCCCTGTGCATGAAAACTGCTAGATGTTGCGTGTACGCTTTGTATTTCAACACTCTCTAGTCTCTCTGCGTCATGTCCGGTGCCTTCCCTTCCCTTCCCTCTAGCGCGCTGCCAGCCATCATCCATGGAATCTGCAGGAGCAGGAGCAGGAGCCGCAGGAGGCTTGGGCGCAGGAGGTGAGGCGGTGGAGTCTAGTGCATCCGGCCGACCTCGCATCGCCAGCAACACCTGCCATCAGGTAAACGCTCCACCTACCTGCTGACCTCCATCTCCCCTACGTGGCCGGTGTCTTGTAAGTCCTCTTTGCTCTTTCCGGTGGTCGGATCTGAGATTTCTAGTTTTGGTTTTTCGTTGCTCTTTTCCTTGCAGTGCTGTCAGAAGATCAGGAGCTTGACTGCTTCATGCAAGCAGCTGAAGAAGAAGGGGAAGCAATGGCCCACATCAGATATTGCTGCAAGTGCCTGCGCAACAGGTGACGGGAATTTCTTCTGTCTTCTTTCTTAGTTTCATGCGACAGAGCAAGCTGACCACGTGATCTGAGTGATTCTTGGTACAGGTACGGTGAGGATGTCGAAGAGGTTGCGAAGGACGAGAGCTGGGCATGCCCCAAGTGCAAGGACATCTGCAACTGCAGCCTCTGCATGTGAGCCGAGGAAGCTGATGCTCTATTGGTCATGGGTGATTACGGATTTTTTTGTTGTTTTTAGAGGTGATGGATTTTGGTTTGTTGGCAGGAAGAAGAAAGGTTTGCAGCCCACGGGAGCACTCGCCCACACTGCCAAGGCTTCAGGATGTGGATCGGTGCATGAATTACTCGGAAAGGGAAGCGAAGTGGTGGCTGAGCTGCAGAAGAGCAGCCAGAAAGCGAGATCTGCATCGCTGAAGGTGCGTGATGCTCAGAAGGCACAATTCTTTAGCGATGCAGATCTCACTTTCTTGCTGCTCTTCTGCAACTCAGCCACCACTTCGCTTCCCTTTCCGAGCAATTCATGCACCAACCCACATCCGGAAGCCTTTGCAGTGTGGGCGAGTGCTCTCATGGGCTGCAAACCTTTCTTCTTCCTGCCAACAAACCAAAATCCATCACCTCTAACAACAACAACAAAATCCGTAATCACCCATGACCAATAGAGCATTAGCTTCCTCGGCTCACATGCAGAGGCTGCAGTTGCAGATGTCCTTGCACTTGGGGCATGCCCAGCTCTTGTCCTTCGCAACCTCTTCGACATTCTCGCCGTACCTGTACCAAGAATCACTCGGATCACGTGGTCAGCTTGCTCTGCCGCATGAAACTAAGAAAGAAGACAGAAGAAATTCACATGACCTGTTGCGCAGGCACTTGCAGCAATATCTGATGGGGCATGGCTTCCCCTTCTTCTTCAGCTGCTTGTATGAAGCAGCCGAGCTCCTGATCTTCTGATAGCACTGCGAGGAAGAGAGCAACGAAAAACCAAAACTAGAATTCTCAGATCCGACCACCGGAAAGAGCAAAGAGGACTTACAAGACACCGGCCACGTAGGGGAGATGGAGGTCGGCAGGTAGGTGGAGCGTTTCCTGATGGCAGGTGTTGCTGCCGATGCGAGGTCGGCCGGATGCACTAGAGTCCACCGCCTCACCTCCTGCGCCTCGGCCTCCTGCGGCTCCTGCTCCTTCTCCTGCACCAGCCCCGGCACGACGACGCTGGCGCACCCCGTCGGGTTGGCGACCTCCGCGGCAGCTTCCATGGATGGTGGCTGGCGACGCGCTCGAGGGATGTGAAGGGTAGGGAAGGCACCGGACGCGACGCGGAGAGACTCGAGAGGAGTGGGGAAGAGAGGGGATGGATCCGGTGGCTCGGATGTGAACTGCTGCTTTATCCCCAGATTTGTTCCTCTTTTGGAAGGTGATTAATGAGGCCAAAATTGGCAGCGAGCCAGCGGCGCCGCCCAGCGACGAACGGATCATGGCGGCAGGGCGCTTAACGCGTGGGAAAAGGGGATGAATTTTGAAATCTTCCCTCCATGACGCTCCAAATCTGCCTGGACGGCTGGCCTCCACCTTCCACTTCCTGACAGCCGTAGTGGACTAGCGGTCACATTTTCCTCTATACATATCATTTTTATTATTTTGTCTTATATATGATCTTTAATCTAGCTGTACTCAATTATAGAGCAGAAATAGCAAAAAATGTATATCTATATGATATATGATCTTTAATCTTGTTGTACTCAACTATAGAGCAAAAAATAGCAAAAAAAATTATATATGAGTGCTCATGCGTTGCAACGAGAATTTTTTTATAATATTAAAAGAACAACATGTCACCGTGTGTCAACGATTATAAAGGCCCACGTGTTGATGAAAAGAATTGTGGTGGTGGCAGATTCACTGCCACCACCACTAGCTACTTTTAAATTTAAAGTGGTATAGATATAGATATATGATCTTTAATCTAGTTGTACTCAACTATATCAATTATAGAGCAAAGATAGCAAAAAAATTATATATCTATATGATATATGATCTTTAATCTAGTTGTACTCAACTATAGAGCAAAAATAGCAAAAAACAATTATATATATATGATATATGATCTTTAATCTAGTTGTACTCAACTATATCAACTATAGAGCAAAAATAGCAAAAAAATATATATATCTATGTGACATATGATCTTTAATCTAGTTGTACTCAACTATATCAACTATAGAGCAAAAATTGCAAAACAAATAAATATCTATATGATATATGATCTTTAATCTAGTTGTACTCAATTATATCAACTATAGAGCGGAAATAGCAAAAAAGTTTTATATCTATATGATATCTGATCTTTAATCTAGTTGTACTCAACTATATCAACTATAGAGCAGAAATAGAAAAAAATTATATGTCTTTATGATATATGATATTTAATCTAGTTATACTCAACTATATCAACTATAGAGCGGAAATAACATAAAAGTTTTATATCTATATGATATATGATCTTTAATCTAGTTGTACTCAACTATATCAACTATAGAGCAAAAATAGCAAAAAAAAACATATATCTATATGATATATGATCTTTAATCTAGTTGTACTCAACTATATCAACTATAGAGTAGAAATAGCAAAAAAATTATATATCAATATTATATATGATCATTAATCTAGTTGTACTTAACTGTAACGCCTTGACAACTATAGAGTAGAAATAGCAAAAAAATTATATATCAATATTATATATGATCATTAATCTAGTTGTACTTAACTGTAACGCCTTGATTTTCGTCAGGCGCTAAATAAAATAAATAAATAAATTTCAAGAAAAAGATTCTGTTGTAAAGCGATAAACAAGGAAGCTAAAATACGGGCTTAAAAATTTCATTTAAAATAAATCGTAGCTGGAGTATTTTCCCCAAAATTCTCCTTGCTCTAAATTGTGTCCAAAAATTTTCCGGAATTTTTGGTGCAAACGAATTAAAAGATACATTCAATATCACTTCATCGCAAAGTCTAACGTTAAATTAATAAAATATATTTCAACGGAATTGTTGTTTGAAAAAAATATATGAGAACTTGTTTCAATTAAAAATAATATAAAACCAAGTCAAATTCGGCTAGAGGAATTTTTAATAAATTTCTCCTGCCTCAAATCAATTTAGGTTTTGCTTTTATTAAGGATTTTGCAACTAGAATAGTAAATCAATAATAGTTCAGTGAATAATTTTAATTGAAAAAGTAATTAAAATCCCTTTCTCTTTTCGGTCGAGTTCGAATCCTCGTCCTCGACCATCTCTCTCTTTTCTCGTCGTAAATCCGAAGGAATCAATTATCTGTTATCGCTCGTAAAGTCGAATCGCCTTTTCAATCGCGCCGTCTAAATTCCGTGAAAAATCTCTTTGGAAATCCTCATTTCATTTGAAATCCCGAAGTAAATTCAAATCCTTGATTTCGTGTTCAAATTCAGAATTTCAAATTTCGATGCGAATACAAAATTTCTCAAATTCTCTGAATCATCGAATATTCTTTAAAATTTTCATGTTTTATTTCTTCGAAATCTGAAATCCCTTGAAAATTCCCCAATTTATTCATAAATCCAAATCTTTGTAAACTTTCCTCTTTTTCTCAAAAGTCAAAATTTAAATTTTTCAGAAAAATCTTTTCCTTCCTTTTTCTCTCCTTCCTTTTGTTTTTCCCCCTCTTTCCTTTTTTTCCTCTTTCCTTTCTTCCTCTCTCTCTTTCCTTTTTTCCTGGTGCCTGCCGCAGCCCCTTTTCTTGTTCCGTGCACCTAGGGATGAAAACGGAGCAGAAAGTTTCCGTCCGTTCCGAGGAAAAACGGAAACGGAGAGGCTTATACGGATGCAAAAACGGAATTTTTCGGAACGGAAACGGATACGGAATTTTTTTTGTGGAAACGGAAACGGAAACGGAACGACGATTTTGGCCGGAAACGGAAATACCGACGGAAATTCCGCATAAGAAAAACGGAATTTTTCCGTTTTATAGGCCCATTCTTTCTCCTCCGCAGCCCAGGATCCAATAAACAGCACAGCACATCAGAAAGCCATCCGCATCGGCCCATCATCCTATGTGCGTGGCCCTGGCCGCCTCTTTCATTTTGTATTTTTGCATGCGGTGGTCCGGATGGAGTACAACGCCAGGACTTGCCGCTTACTATCATTTTGCATCGATTGTTTAGAAATTTAGATCAGATTAGTTTACTGCATTCATAACAGTGTGTTGCATTGAGATAAAACTTAGCAGAGATATCAAGTAGGCCTTAGACAATATAGGTGAACCATTATTAATGGGTCTTGATAATTTTTCCATTCATCTTTGTCTATCTAATTTGGTTTTCCACCTAATTTATTAATATTTTATCAGCAATTGATTAGTTACTTTCACTGTATTTGAGTTTATCTCATATTCTTATTTTTATTGTTACTGTAGTTAGATCAACAAAATAATGATATGGATGATAATTGTGACATGGTGGATGACTTAGAGAAAAACACGTAGATAAATGAATGAATGATGAAAGTTAGAATAAATGAGCTATTTTTCATAATTATCTTTGCAACTTTGAACTACTTCTATTTAAAAACTATGTGTTATGACTTATGAGTTTATATTTGCTATGTATTCTGATGTATATTCGATTCATATCCGTATCCGTTCCTTATTCGATCCGTATTCGTTTTCGGTACTATTCGCTTCCGTTTTCATTTCCAAAATATCTATTTTCGTTTCCGTTTCCGTTAAAAAATAAGGAAACGGATATGGTAACACTTATTTCCGTCCGTTTCCGCTCCTTTTTCATCCCTACGTGTGCCTCCTCCTCTCCTCTCTCCATTTTTCTCCCAGCGCCTCCTCCTCTCTCCTGTTCCCTGTGCCCTCCTCCTCTCCTCCCAGAGCCCATCCTATCCCTCCGGTGCCCAGCCCCTGTTCCTGCGCCCCTCTCCTGCGCTCTCCCTCCTGCCAGATCGCTGCAGCTGCACCACCGGAGCAGTCTTCATCGCCACCCCGCCCTGTTCGCCGCTTCTCCGGGCTGCAGCGCCCAGCCGCCGCCGTGGCTGCAGCATCACCAGCCGCCACCAGCGCCACATCCTCCCCCTCCCTCGTCGCTGTGCGCTGCCTCGCCCCATCCTCCTGCTCCTGCGTGCTCTCCCTGCCAATCCAGAAAAACAGAACTGCAGCAGGAAGAAATCAGGAAGAGAAGAAAGAAACAGAGAGCTCGCTGCCATTTTTTTCAGATTCCTCTTCATCGTCAGCCACCGTTCTTCAGCTCGATTTCACCGCTGCATTGCCTTCCCTTCGCCCCGCTGTGAGAATCCCTCGCCTCCTCTTTATTTTTCTGAAATTATGTTGTATCAATCTTTGTTATAATTCTATTCCGCTATATTATCTTATTCATCGATTCGTTTCGTTCGTGTATGCCTTGATCGCCAGAGTTCATCGTTGTTCATCGGATCTAATCCATTCAATAGTTCCTTTTGTATCCGTCCAATAGTGAAAATGGAACTTTCTATCCCTAGAACACGTGGTGCTCCTCTCGTTCCGCCATGTTCCGTCCCGGAGATCATAGTTGCCGCAAGGTGCCATTTGTCACCGTTCTGTTTCATATACCGGAGTTAATGTTTGCCCTTGTTCGTCGTCGTTCATCATGGTCGAATGTCACCATGCTCTTTTTCCTTTGATCTAATCCATCGATCGTGATTTGATTGATATTCGGTAATTGGACTTGTGACGTTCATCGATGGTCATCACTGATCGTTGGTTGTTCGTCGCCATTCGTCGTTGAATCTCGTCGATTTAAACTAAACCCTTCGACATGGTTGCTAAGGCTAGATCGATTAAGCCTTCATGTTTACCTTTTGTCGATTGTCTCTCCATCCGAAGTCGAATGGACTAGGTTGTTCAATGGCCGTAACCTATCCCGGTCATTCGACTAAATCCATTCGTACCATTTTGATTCTGGTCTTTCATCGTGTTCAGTTCATCTTTTGTTCGTTGATCGAATAAAAGTGTCATTCGCCGATCGTGAGTTGACTCGACCTATCCTTGGCTCAACTCAGGTTCAATCTTTCCATTCCATTCTATCTAAGTGAGCGTGTTTGATCATATATCGACCGTCTCATTTAATCCAAAGGAATAATCTCACGATTAATTCCTTTCATCTGTGAATTCTCTCATTTCATGTGAATGAATCCAAACTTCCAAAATGCATATCTTTTCCATTTGAACTCCAAATCAATCCATTCAACTTTCTAAATTCATCTAGAATAATGTTCTACTTGGATGTGTACTTGGTCCCACTACCACAAAAACAGTTTTTAGTGACGGAGCTTTACTGACGGATAATTGATAGACGTCACTAATACACTTTTAGTGACGGGCCGTTTTAGACGCGTCAGTGATATTGCTTTATTAGTGACGGGTCGTAGTTAGGCCCATCACTAAAGAGGGGGCACACCCATTAGTGACGGGTTGAATTATAACCCGTCACTAATGGGCGTGACGGGCAGTAACTATCGCCTGTCACTAATGATCCAGTGACGGGTGGTAGTTTTTGCCCATCACTAATGGTTAGATCATTAGTGACGGGTAGAAACTATCGCCCGTCACTGATGATGTTTATAAATAGGCGGGCCTCGAAGTGAATCGGCACGCTTTCATTTCGCGCAACCCTAACCCTAGCCTCTCACCGCCGCCGTTGCCTTCATCGTGCTCCTCACCGGCCCCATCGTCCGTTCCATCCCAATCGTCCGTCGTGCGTGGCCGACCCTACTCGCCACCACCTCGGTTGCATCCTCCTCCTCCTCCTCCAACATGGCTATGGATAATTTGTTGCGCTGTGGATAATTTGTGGAAATGTTGCTTTGTAGATAATTTGTGAAATATTTGCTCAATGAAGATGATGCTATTAGTATAAGGATGTGTGTGACAATTTAGGTTCATTTTTTTGTTTTCACAAGTTTGTTCATGCATAGATCTCTCATTATGTGCCAATATTATTGTTCCTATATTTTATTCATGTAATGTTCTTTCATTATGTGCCTTTCATAGTTTCATTACGTGCTTACTATTATTATTGCTTAGTACTATTGCTTAATGATTTAGTTATCACACACACCTGTGAATTAAATTGTAGCCTAGTGGCGAGGAGGCCATTAAGTTGGTAGCCCGACATCTGAGAGCAATCATGTTCAACGTACATTAGGTTACATTCATGCAAGTTTGTTCATGCAAGTTTGTTGCTTAGTGAATTTATGAATATTTCGTAAGTATTATTGTACTTTTTTATCGTTGTGAAATATAACATGAATTAGGGACATGGCAAGCCTACCAAATTATGTTCCTATGGTACCAACTTATGTTCCTGACAGTTGCCTCATAAAGATCAATCATCTAATCAATGGGGGGCGTCACCAGGTTTATATATTGTACATTGCATATATTATTTATGTGCTAATAAAATTAATAAACTGATGCGACATTATCTTACTGTTGTAGTTTTTATCAAAAAGATTTGGTGATATCAATAACATTCGTGCTGGTGACACCCTTAAGATATTGACAAGAGACGGGTGCACCAGTGAGGTTGAGGTTGCGAGCTGTGGAGGCAGGATATGCCTCCACAAAGGGTGGCCCGAATTTAGTCAAAGAGATGGCCTAACACAATGGGACTATGTGGTAATAACAATGGGACATGCCCCATTGACAGTTATGGCAAAATTTTATACTAACTTTGGTGATGAGAAGACCCCAACGGCCATAAAAGTGGAGGACAACGATAGTGGTATATATAGAGAACTGACATTACTTACTAGACATGCATGTTTTGTTTGTGTGCTTAATATGGTTTCATTATAATGTTAGGGGAGGGTCCTAGCAATGTTGCGGAGAGGAAGGGGAAGCAGATAGCCAGGGAGGTCGACACCAACCAAATGGACCAATTGAAGCACATCTGTTATTTTGGCAATCCAACAGATGTAACTCCAGCGAGGAAGTCTCTCCTACAAGACATCTCGGCAGGTTTATCCTCTGAGACTTGGTTATATGTCTGCACAATAAATAACACGATCATCAACAAGCAGTTGGTGGTAAGTTATTTGCACATGTCGGTGGTTAACTAGATCATCTATGTAGATAGCCTTGTCTAACTAGCTTTGTTTAAATTTTATTGTTATAGTACTTTTCAAGGCAGTACTATGAGAAGTACATCACACCTCACCTACAACAGCAGACCACCACCGAGATTTAAGTGGCAGCAGCATGGTCTGAGACAGTCCCAATTATGGTGCATAAATCCACGGATGGACGGCGCTACCTAACTACTGGTTTTAGCCAATTTCTTTGAGATAATGCGTTAGAAGTTGGTACAGTATGCGCCTTCCATTTCAGCATCAACAATAGTACAATTGAGGCTGTCATGTATGTGGTGTAAACCTAGGGTACGATGTCTTCCTATCCATCTTCCTTTTTACACTGATAACCATTATACATATTATATTGATTCTTTTTTTCTTCAGGGAGAAGGAGTACAGGGTGACCATAAAAAAGGCTGCAAAACTAGACATGTACAGCCTTAAGCAATTCATGGTGGGTAGACAGAGAGAATCTCCGCAGGACACTATTCAAGCTCTTGATATCGCTAGAAGTTAGCTAGAAGTTATGGAATGCTCTTATGAAACTTTGTTTTAGCCATGTTCTTCGAGATAACGAGTTAGAAGTTAATATATGTGATACTAATTTGGTTATGAATCTTCTGTGATGAATTGTCTGTGATGTGCTATGGATGTTGGATATGTTGGCTGCCAAATCCTAGCTTTGATTTAGGATGCAGCCTAAAAACTATTTTTTTTAAAAAAATGACTATAATATTAGTGACGGGTTACAATAATCACCGGTCATTCTTTAGTGACGGGTGATATTACGACCGTCACTAAAGAGCCCTAACAGGTGAGCCGATGGGCCCCCCTTTAGTGACGGGTGAATATTGTCGGCCGTCACTGAAGGTTGAGCCTTTAGTGATGGGTGTTTACCCGTCACTATTGATGTTACATCACTGACATGATAAGAGTGACGGGAGACTTGTCCGTCACTAATAAAGCTTATTACTCGTCACTAATAAAGCTTATTACTCGTCACTAATAGGGTTTTCTGTAGTAGTGTCCATATCGCTCGTACACCATTCGAGAGTGTTTCATCCTATTTCGAGGAAATTCACAAGAAATGTCTTATCATTTCTTGTGATCTTCTAAATTCAACATCTTTTGTATCCTATCTCTGATTTACTCTGTTCAAGTTCTGTGATTCTCCTTAATCAATACTCTAACTAATAATAATATTTTGTTGTATTGTTTATTTGGTTTTTCTTAGAGTTTTTGTCTTGTTTTGCATGCCATGTAGATCCTCGTGCTCCCGAAGTTTTGAAGGACCTCGCGCAAGACCTAGAAGTCTTCGTTCAAAGGTTGATCAGAAGCACAAGAGGCAAGTCACAACCCCCACCTCGATCATATTGAACCCATGTTTTCAAAATGCTAAATTTGTTATAATCACTTATATGCATGTTTAATATGATAAAATAGGATTAATTGACTATATGCCCATGTCCTTGTACATTTAAGACCATTGCTTTGTGTTGAGCTATCTCCCTTGTTCACCTTGGTATAAACTAGTTTAATAGTTAGTGCTCTATGTATTAGCACATTTTGCTTAGCCATGCTTAGTAATTAAATATTTAGGCTTTTAATCTTGTTGGGATACAATCATGATATTCTTCTCCCTGGAATTCAAAAGGTGATAATGTTTTGAAAATGGTTAAGATGATGACATGGGTGGGTTTCGGGTGCAAGCTAGGGCATTGGTTGGTCGCACTCGGGGCACTATAAGGACCGGTCTACGGGATCTATCGCAAAAGCCTTCTCGTACAAACCACAAGTCTAGTGGGTAAGACCTAGTCTGGCGTATGGTTTGTTCCAACATGATGCACCGAGTGGCGGAGTCAATGTCACAGTTGAGGAGCTTCCTCTGGTGAATTGTACTGATAAGGCACAAATGGAGGCTACGTTTCCTTGACGGGGTCTTACCTATGCCATTATGGGTCAGATTCTAGTTGGAGCGTCAACGAAACCTAGTGTGGTTGTTCTCGTGTTGGGTGGGCTGTATTAAGGGCTTTGGCATGGGCTTGGTCAGGGTATCGTGGTGGTATTCTGGTCCACACCGGGTCCATGCCTTTTGGGTAAATTTATACACCTCTGATCAGAGTACAACCTATTCGAATAGCCGCGCCCTCGGTTATGGGCATGCCTCGTGATGTTCTCCGTAGTTAGTATAATGTTTTTCATGTTCTATTATGAATTGAATCTATGGGTTTGGCCCTGTCCCGGAATAGGTTACAGTTGTGCTATTTCACTGGTGCGCCAGTGTGAGTCACGTGTGGCTTGGGCTAGGGCAGGAGGACGAGTTAGTGCTGGTGCGCTACTCGAGGTAGTGAATCACATGTTAATTATTCATTAATGTTGTTTAATCATTCTTAAATGATAAATTTGTTTTAAACTTAAAACTGGCTTTATGCAAATGAACCCCTTTACCATTTCTTTGTTATTATCCTGCATTATTTGCATTTCTATGGCTTGTTGAGTACTTTTGTACTCAGTCTTATTACCCCCCCTTTAGAAGCTAGCGGAAAGAAGAAAAGGGTTAGAAGGCCTGGTGGTTTGTCCGCACTTAAGAGCCTGTGAAGATGGTGTCGTAGACTTCGCTTGTTTTCCGCTGCTGTCGTTTCTTTCGAATGTAAGGCTTTAAATGCCGTTGTATTAATTCTCGTATTTACCATTTAAATCGTAGTTCTGTATATCGACTTTGTTAATGTATACCATGCCTTTTCCTGGGACATGGATTAACATACATAGTTTAGAATTTGTGAAAATTCCGGGCGTGGCATCAACTATATCAACTATAGAGCAGAAATAACAAAAAAATTATATATCTATATGATATATGATCTTTAATCTAGTTGTACTCAACTATAGAGCAGAAACAGCAAAATAAATTATTTGTGTTGCCGCTTGAGGAAAAGTCATCTATCCTTGGTCTTAGCCCGTGTGAAATACAATTTGGATGAAAACATGAAACATAGCTTATGATAATTATTTAAGAGTTTAAATGAATGAATTTAGCTTTGAAAAGTGGATGAATGGTTTTAAAATATTTTTCAATAATATTAATGTGTAAAGTTTTTAAAGAAATTATACCATTTAAAAGTTTCGAAAGCGTGGCAGGATAATCTATACTCTAAGGTAGTCTTGAACAAGGTCTTAAAAGCTATCTCCTAGAAGTTCCAAGATGATCTCTTAGTCTACGCTTAGTGTTGAGTACGAAACTTTCATGAATTTTTAGAAGTTCCAAGATGATTTTTTGGGCTAGGATTAGGGTTTTTTGCTTGAAAGTTCAAAAAATTTCTAGAATTTTCGGTCTCTCTATGAAGTGTCCAAATGGCTAGTCATGAGGGTGAGAAGTATAAAACCACTCCCCCATTATTTGAAGGGTGTTGCACCCACACTCACTCTATTACACACCAAAGCAAACTTGAGCTTTCTTGAGCATAGCACTCCCTCCAACTTCTCTGAAATTTTATTGGGATTTTAGCTAGAGTTTTTGGGAAGTAGTGTGCTAGTTTTTCTTGAAAAATCTTTGAGCGTCGGTTTGAGCCAAGCTACTTCAATGGATTTGTTACTTTTGGAGGGTTCATCCTCCTAGACGGCTAGGCATTGGTTCATGAGTATTGATGATGTGTGGATTGCCCAAACAAGTTTGTAAAGCTCCACCTCAACTTCACAAGAAAATAGGTAACTCTATTACAAAATTGAGCTAGACATTTGTGGTCGTTTGGTGAGGAGAATGGTTAAAAGAGACCCGATCTTTGTGGCACCTCAACGAAAATGTTGGATCTTTGGATTCAAACTACGCTAAACAAATCATATTTTAAATTTATTGTTTTCCATTATGGCTTGTTGGATAATTTACTTGTGTAGGCTCTATCTACAAATCTATTTCATAGATATACACTTCTATGCATATACTTACTAGTCATAGTAACTTAATCTACTTTGTTCTCCTTATGGATTTGCTTTAAATTTTGTAAAAAGATTGATTCATCAATTGACTTTCATAGCCGAAACATACATAAAATCTCAGAACTTCCAAAATCTCAGAAGTTCTGAAAAAACCTAAAAGTTTTACAAAGTTCTAATTTCTACTGGTAAGTGAAAAAAATTCATGATTGCCTGTTCATCCCCTTCCAGACGACTTTCAATTGATATTAGATCAGCCTCTTCTCAAAGGCTTCACCACTTGAAGAGAAATGATATCGAGTGACAACACCACGAGTGCAATGGAAATAGAAGAGGATGTAGAGATGACGCAAGGATCTAGAACAAATAAAGAATGGAATAGGTCCATCGAGAAGAGGAGCTCCATATCCTTATGATTATTATAAACTGAACACCTCTAAACTATATTTCCATGCCTTCTGAATGTGCACCTTACTTCAATGGTACACACTATGTCGCATAAAGACACAACATAAAATTGCATCCAATCTCTTTTCATACTAGTGTTTGAAAAATTATGTTACAGGTGTAGACATACCAAAAGAACACGAGGTGTTAACTCCTGATAAAGAACAAGTCATTCATCGAAATGCCCAAGTCGTAAGTGTTATCATTATCGTATTGAGCCGCGAAGAGTTAGACAAGGTGGATAGACCCGAGGAGACAAAGTAGATATAGGACACTTCAAGTCATTGCACATGAAAACACATCAACCGTGTGTGACTCAAATATAGAGCTTCTAGAAGGCAAGCTTCGGAGATTTGTCATGGAGGATGATTAAAGTAGTATGAAACCCCCAAGAGATATATGATTGGTTGATGATGCTTGTGAACAAGATTCGATGTCTTGGAAGTAAAGACATGACATATCATGTTGTGGTTAAAAGATTACCCAGAGCACTTGCATGAAGAAATCTAACCTCATGACCTTGATTCGTGAGCGAAAATACTTCAAGAAACCCATCCCAAGTGATGTGCTAGGAAGTATTCCAGCATATGAGCTCATAGAAGAGAATGTCAAGGATATTGTTTATGAGCCATAATGGTGTTTAGGATTTAGTAGAAGTTTCTAAATGAGTCAAAACAATAGGCTATAAGTGGGTCTACAAAACTAAAAATATATAGACTACAAATGGAACATCAAACAATTTAAAGCAAGACTTTTAGCAAAGGTTTTTTTAAAAAAGAGAAGGAATTGATTATAATGATAATTTTATTATTTTGTCTTATATATCTATAAGATATATGATCTTTAATCTAGCTCTACTCAATTATAGAGCAGAAATAGCAAAAAATGTATATCTATATGATATATGATCTTTAATCTAGTTGTACTCAACTATAGAGCAAAAAAAATTATAAAATGTGACCGCTAGTCCAGTACGGCTGTCAGGAAGGCAGAGGCCAGCCATCTAGGCAGATTTGGAGCGTCGTGGAGGGAAGATTTCAAAATTCATCCCCTTTTCCCACGCGTTGAGTGCCCTGCCACCATGATCCGTTCGTCGCTGGGCGGCGCCGCGGGCTCGCTGCCAATTTTGGCCTCATTAATCACCTTCCAAAAGAGGAACACATCCGGGGATAAAGCAGTAGTTCACATCCGAGCAGCCGGATCCATCTCTTCCCCGCTCCTCTCTGTCGGATGGCAGGAAAACCATGACCCCTCCGTCATAGCTTGCATGTTAATATAAGGTAGGAACAGCCCCTACCGTGGCACATACAAGAAAGTTATGATACATATAAATGCTCACAATTACAAGAACAAACCAAGCTTATCTTGGAAGCAAACCATCTAAAAATAGAAGATAATCCTTGTGCATGGAAATCCCTGTGCATGAAAACTGCTAGATGTTGCATGTATGCTTTGTATTTCAACAGCCTTCCTCAATCACAACCTTACTAAGTTGAGGTTGTGTTTGAAATTTTCCAATAATTGTATGTGAAATCCAGATTTTAGAAACGTAGGCGAAAACATATTTGAATTTTTTTTGAAAAGTTTAATTTCGTGATTTGTATTTGGTGCCAAAATAAAGTTTTCTTTGAAACAAATAAGTAAACACTATTCTAAATCCGAAAATACTAATCTCCCTTGAAAATACCAATCCCAAACCAAAATAAATATCTTTTCGATCCAAACTTGGTTGAACACCCTGGAATTCAAACTTTCAATTCAATTCTTAGAAATTGTTCCTTGGCTTTCACTCTTACATGAAAATGGCATTTTTACTTCCCTCTAAAATTTAATGAAATTACCCCCATGCCAAACCGCAACTTGTCGTTCTAGTCTTTTTCACCAAACCCCAAGGCCATGCCTGTCGCGCCTCTGCGCCGTGCCACCGGCACGCTCGCGCGCTGCGCTAGCCGCGCGCCATGCGCCTGCATCGCCTACCGTGCCAATCGTCGCCGCTCTCTTTTGCCTGCGCGCCTGTTTCTACCCATGCGAGCCACCCTTTTGCCCGGAGTACGAAGCCCCATGTCGCCGGTCCGCCGCGCCCTTGCGTGCCCGCGCATGTGCTATACCTGCAGCCACGGCCCGCTCGACACGCCATACCGCAAGGATGCCAGCCCCTCGCCTCAATTACTCCATGCCGTCACCTCCACCAACTCCATCCCGTGCAGCCGCACGTCGCCGCCTATACAGCCGCACGTCGTCGTCTCGTCCCGTCACCATGCGCCGTCGCGTCCGCCTGCATCACACCATACCAAGCCCATGCCGTTTCTCCATGCATAAATGCTCGAGACCCCGGCCAGGCGACCCCCGAACACCCCTACCCAGCGCCCCCAAGTTTCTCCGCGAGCTCCGCCAAAAATTGCCGGAAACCCCGTCGCCGCCTCAACTCGGTACGTCGCAATTCGTACTCTGTGTTTCTCCGTTCCTCAAGTCAGTAGCAGGAACGTGATCAGCGTTGCTCACCGTCTCCATTTTCGTAGCCAATTTCACCGGACCGCGCAGCCTCGCAAAACCCCCAAATCGCCGTTGTCGTGCGCCGTCCGCTTCGATCTCACCCAAGGTACATCCGTTCTCAAATTGCCTTCTGCAGTAGCTCCCTAGCACGTAGTAGTTCATGTTCTGGTAGCACCCATGGCTTGTAATCGGTCTTAGTTCATCGGCGGCGAGAATCCCCGTTTCTCAAAAGTAGCGCTCGTCGCTAGCCCATTGTAGACCGCCATAACTCAATCGGATGCCTCCCTTGAGGCCCTGGTAGTCCTAATTTGGTGAAAATGAGACCTGATGGTTGCCGGAGCGCCGCCATCATTTCCCGTGCTAGCCACCCGTACTTTTGCCCCCTTTTGGATTCTAGAAAATCCGTTGCTCTATTCGCAAATCCAACTGTTGATTAGTTTTATCTTAGTACCAAGAAGCCACGGTTGACATTTCGTAGCAATCCGAGTTTCATAGAGGGAGATCGAGCGCAAAGAAGCGATGGTCGTCGGAGTCCTTCTTCAACCTTTGTGTGCGTGCCCTGATAGTTGCCCTAGCGTAGTTTTGGGATTTGGTTTGTGTTAATAAAAACTGATTTGTGGGAAGGGACGTTATCAGAGTACACCCTCGGGGTGTATGGCCAGCCTTTGTGGTCGGTAACGAGCCTGTGTGGTTCAGGAAGTCGAAAGGCTTCATAGAGAGAGGGTGAGGTTCAACCCTAGGATGAGAGATAAAATGTGATTTGGACAAGCGGGAAAAACCTACCCGAGAGAAGGGCAGGCCAGTACCAGAGTAAAGTAATTAGAAGGATTGTTATGGAGGAATAATTGGTGAATTAAGGAGATTTGGAGGTTTGTTATGGAAAAGTGAGGAATGGTGGTGGAAAGTTTGAAAGAGGTTGAGCCGTGGTCTCACCTCCAGAATTTGAAAATAAAATACTTATCACTTTGGGGTAAACCGGTAGAGGTTGAGGCCTCTGCCGAAGACTATGGGACACTTAGTCAATTTAACTTGCATGGTTTATTATTAAGCCTCAGCCATCCTTATCTTTCCCTTGTATACATAATCTCTTCCAAGACTTGCTGAGTACATTTGTACTCACCCTTGCTTTTCCCCTCAACACCCAGAAACAGCAAGATGAAGGTAAAGCTTTTCGCGATGTCCTGGAAAGATGAAGGTTTTCGACGATGGCGAGTTTCCAGAAGAGTAGGGTTTCAAGCCTAGTCCCCAAGTAGATCTAGGAGTTAGATGTTGATGTGAGTGTATGTTTGCTTCCGCTGTTATTTTGTAATGATTGTCCGCTGCGAGGTATGCCTCATTAGCAGCTTTGTACGGAGATAATATTATAATAAGCAGGTTTTGTGATTAGCTACCGCTGAATTAGATGAATATCAGGTATGATGTTTGTTTCGATTCAGTTTCGTAGTGACTCGTCTCGTACGGCGAAGTCCGTACGGGGCGGGGCGTTACATTGTACAAACAGTGCCTTAGTAAAGCCATCAGCAACTTGATCTCCTGACAGAATAACAATTTCTAAAAGTTTTTGTCATACTCGTTCTCTAACAAAATGATAGTCAACTTTAATATGTTTTATTCTAGCATGAAAAACTGGGTTAGCAGATAAATATTTTGCACCAATATTATCACACCATATTTTAGCAGTCCGAGGAACTTTAATCCCTAGCTCAGCAAGCAAAGTTTGTACCCACATGATTTCTGCTGTGACATTGGTAACTGCCTTATATTCAGCTTATGTGCTAGACCTTGATACTGTAGGTTGCTTTCTAGCACTCCATGAAATGAGATTTGACCCTAGAAACACATCAAAACCTCCAGTGGACCTCGTGTCATCAAGACTACCTGCCCAGTCTACATTTGAAAAACCACTCACAATCATATCTAGACATTTATGTATATTGAGTCCTAGACTTGTACATTGCTTCAGGTACCGAACTATTCTCTTTACTACTATCCAATGGACTGTAGTAGGTGAATGTAGGAACTGATAAACTTTATTCACAGAGAAAGATATATCTGGTCTCGTCAAGGTTAAGTACTGTAGAGCACCTACTATGCTTCTGTATTGTGTTGTATCATTGGGACCTAATGGAGTACCTTCATGTAGAGACAGTTTTTCACTGACATAAAGAGGTGTATTGACTGGCTTACATGTCATCATACTGGCCCTTTTTAGCAAGTCGTTGGCATATTTTTCTTGTGTCAACAATACCATTGCTTACCTTATTTACTTCAATTCCAAGAATGTAATGAAGCTCACTAAGGTCTTTAATTTAAGTGCAAATTCTTCCTTGAGATCATGCAACAGGGCTTCAATTGCCTTGTCTGTACAACTTGTTATGATTATATCATCAACATAAACTAATACAAATATAGTGACGCCTCCCTTGTTAAAGAAAAAGAGAGAGGTGTCTGCTTTAGAGGATTGAAAATCGAGATCATGTAACTTCTTACTCAGACGAGCATACCAAGCTCTTGGTGCCTGTTTGGGTTCATACAAGGCTTTGTCTAATTTGCACACATGAGTTGATTTGGAAAAATCCTCAAAACCTAGGGGTTGTTGCATGTAAACTTCTTCCTCTAACAATCCATGTAAAAAGACATTCTGAACATCTAATTGCTTAAGGCTCCAGCCTATAGACACAGCAATAGATAAAATAATTCTAATTGTAGCTGCCTTAACAACTGGACTGAAAGTGTCTTCGTAATCTATTCCATATCTTTGTTTAAATCCCTTAGCTACTAAACGAGCCTTGTATCTGTCTAGAGTACCATCAAACTTTTTCTTAACTTTATAAACCCACTTACATTCTATGATATTCTGACCTTTTTAGGTGGAACTAGGTGCCATGTTTTATTCTTCATCAAAGCATCATACTCTATTTCCATAGCAGTTTTCCAATTTTTATCTCCCAAAGCTTCAATATGAGTAGATGGTTCACTAGAGAAAATAAAACAGCCATATTTAATAGTGCCATCAGTGTATACCTTCTCTTTATGAATACCATTTCAAAGACGAGTCCGAGGCCTCTCGGTCATCTCCACAGAAGAAGCGTTGTATGGAGTAGTCGCCCCTTGTGGAGAAGCATTTGTGACAGCACCATTCAATGCATTGCCCACCGATCCATGCGCTGCATCATTTAGGCTATTGTCCCTCAGTCCATTTGAAAAAATTCCTAAAAATAGTAGGTAAATTAATATGATTTATGGTGAAATTAGTTTTCAAAAATATTAAAATATCACAAAGTTATGAACCAAGCAAGATGAACAAAAATACAAAATGCAAAAATAATTCATTTTCAATCTTTTTCACTCGTTATTGTTTGATTCTTTGCATGCAGAACTCTTGGATTAATATCATATATTTGATCAAATAAAATATCATGTTTAATAAGTATAAAACAAGCATTCTTGCTCATTCTTGCTTCACGTGGTTTACAACTAACGTCTATAGATGAATACAATGTCGTTTATAACCAATAGAGTCAACAATGATAAGTTAGAAATACTCGAATTGTCAATTAGCCATATTGTTTTGTAATTTGTATTTTATTGAAAACTTATAAAATTTGTGGTATTCTAAGTTTCCTATTTATCTCGAAAAATAATTTTCTACGATTTTACTATTTTTTATTTTTCTCTGAAAAATTATCTGATCGGTACCGCGGTAACCGAGCTGGTACTGAACCAGCGATAACCAAAGTGCATACCACGGTAACCAAAGTGTGTACCGCGGTAACCGAAGTGTGTACCGCGGTAACCGAATTTGAAACCGTTTCATGAACTGATCTGAATTCAGATTTTGAAATGCAAAATTTGATCGAATTTTTTCAGTAACCGTTCGGTTACCGCGGTAACTGCTATTTCGAGCCTGAGATGTATCCGGTCCTAAAACGGTTTTGTTAACCCTGCATGAGAGGTGGTGCTGCATTATTTTCTGCACCATCAGCTGCTGTAATTTCAGGATCTGTAGTAGCTGCATTAATTTCTTCATACAAACCATTAGTAGCATCAGGAATGAGAAAGGTTGATGATGATGGTGATGGACTATTAGGCATATGGTCTAGTTCACCCCCATCATCAGGGACAGTGCAATCAAAAAGGTTGGGAGAAAAGAGCAAAATTTCAGATTTAAGTAAGGCACCGGCATTTGGGTTTAGCTCAGAGAAAGCAAACACCTTTACATCAAATACCACATCCCTTGATATATATGCGACCAGAGGAGACATCTAAACACTTGAATCCTTTGTGCATGTCACTAAACCCAAGAAAGACACATCTCTTGGATCCAAACTGAAGTTTATGTGAGTTATATGGACGTAAATGTGGCCAACATGCACACCCAAAAATTCTCAAGGAAGTGTATGCAATCGGATTTTTGGTGAAACAGCCGCTCCAAAGGTGTTGAATTTTGAATAGTTTTGCTAGGAACACAATTAATGAGATATGTGGCAGCTAGAAAAGCTTCATCCTAGAATTTTAAGGGCATGGCAGCATGAGATAGAAGAGACAGACCAACTTCAACAATGTGACGATGTTTTCTTTCAGCAGACTCATTTTGTTGATGGGTGTGCAGGCAGGAAACATGATGCACAATACCGATCTTTGAGAAGAAGGAATTGAGTTTTTGATATTCTCCTCCCCAATCGGTCTACATGGTAAGAATTTTTCTATCAAATAGTCTTCCGACAAGGGTTTGAAATTCCTAGAATTTTTGAAACACTTTAGATTTATGCTTTAGTAAATAAATCCAAATAAATTTACTAAAATCATCAATAAAACTCACATAATTTTTTTTCTTCCTACTGACTTAGGAGCTGGACCCCAGTCATCAGAGAAGACAAGTTCCAAAGGAAAAGAGGAAACACTGCTTGAAGTAGGAAAAGACAGTTGATGACTTTTTGCTTGTTGACAAGTTGTTACAGACAAACTCTTTATTGGACTCTTGTAAACAAGGAAGATTATTTTTGGTGACTACTTGTTTGACAATAGCAGAGGAAGGATGTCCTAGACGTCCATGCCACTGAGAGAAAGGAACCTTGGAAACACTGTAGACTTGCTTGGTTGCCTTTCTGGGAAGTGGGTAGAGGCCATTGCGAGACTTCCCACTAAGGAGAATTTTCCTGGTGCACTGGTCCTTGATAGAAAAGAAATCAGGATAAAGTTCAAGATAAGCATAATTATCATATGCTAGATGATGTGCAGAAATAAGATTCTTTTTGGCTTGTGGAACATGTAGAATATTTTTTAGATAAATGTCACGATTACGGTATGAACAGTGATATGACCAATATGACTAATATCCATACCTGCTTCACTAACTGTGTGGATCTGATCACCTCCGTTGTATTTTTCCTTGATAGTGAGTTTGTCCAACTCACCTGTGATGTGATCGGTAGCACCGGTATCAATGTACCAGTTCATGTCTATTCCATAGGAGTGTGTGGCTACAACAGCGTGTTTCTCATCTACAACATAATTTTCATCATATCTATGCCAACAATCAGTAGCAATATGACCTTTTTTGAAGCACACTTGGCAAACTAGACGATTTTCATTGCCACCAGCACGGCCGCGACCACGACCTCCATTGCCACGGCCCCTGCCACTCTGTTGTTGTTGTGCACTCCTACCAGCAAAGCCTCCACATGTACTGGTACCTCGCATGCCACCGCGTCCTCGATTCACAGCATTTGCAGAGCCACCTGATGTACCAGTACGGTAGAGTTCAAGCCGTATCTCAAAGTTGAGAAGTTGTGAATATAACTCCCCCAAAGAGATGGGCTCCACCTTGCACATATGGCAGTGACGATGGGACTGAAGTCCTCATCTAGGCCAGTAATAATATACTGAATCAATTCTTCTTCATCGAGTGGCCGACCACCAGCAGACATCTCATCACCGAGTGCTTTCATCTTTGCGAAATACTCAGCGATTATCTGATTGCCCTTCTGCGTTGTAACAAGAGCAATGCGAGTGTTCACCGACCTCGCGTGGGTATGTGAAGAGTACATCTGTTGTATCGCTCCCCAAGCCTCAGCTGCAGTTCTGCATGCAGCCACTTGTGAATCAAGACGTCCCGTGTCAGGGACGATAGGATGTACCCCAAGACCTGTTGGTCTAGAGCCTCCCAATCTTCATACTCTGGATTAGACTTCTTCTCTGTCTTCCCATCTGTTGTAGTGATGATCTCCGGTTCTGGTGCTTTTGCAGCACTGGTGAGATGCCCATGGAGTCATGCCCCCACGGACAGTGGCGCTAATCTGCGCCTTCCACAGAGCATAGTTGGCCTTCCCAAGCTATTATGTAATTGGGTGACCTTGTAGCTGCAGCGGATTCATGGCTGTTGAACTTGGCATGGTTGCCATGATGAACAGCAATCTTGATAGAACCTAACGTGGTGATGTGATTGGAGAGGGAAAAGGCTCTGGTACCATGTCGGATGGCAGGAAAACCATGACCCCTCCGTCATAGCTTGCATGTTTATATAAGGCAGGAACAACCCCTACCGTGGCACATACAAGAAAGTTATGATACATATAAATGTTCACAATTACAGGAACAAATCAAGCTAATCTAGGAAATAAACCATCCTAAAGAAAGAAGATAATCCCTGTGCATGAAAACTGCTAGATGTTGCGTGTACGCTTTGAATTTCAACACTCTCTAGTCTCTCCGCGTCACGTCCGGTGCCTTCCCTTCCCTTCCCTCTAGCACGCTGCCAGCCATCATCCATTGAATCTGCCGCGGAGGTCGCCAACCCAACGGGGAGCGCCGGCGTCGTCGTGCCGGGGCTGGTGCAGGAGCAAGAGCAGGAGCCGCAGGAGGCCGGGGCGCAGGAGGTGAGGCGGTGGACTCTAGTGCATCCGACCGACCTCGCATCGGCAGCAACACCTGCCATCAGGAAACGCTCCACCTACCTGCCGACCTCCATCTCCCCTACGTGGCCGGTGTCTTGTAAGTCCTCTTTGCTCTTTCCGGTGGTCAGATCTGAGAATTCTAGTTTTGGTTTTTCGTTGCTCTCTTCCTTGCAGTGCTGTCAGAAGATCAGGAGCTTGGCTGCTTCATGCAAGCAGCTGAAGAAGAAGGGGAAGGCATGCCCCACATCAGATATTGCTGCAAGTGCCTGTGAAACAGGTGATGGGAATTTCTTCTGTCTTCTTTCTTAGTTTCATGCGGCAAAGCAAGCTGACCACGTGATCCGAGTGATTCTTGGTACAGGTAAGTTGAGGATATCGAAGAGGTTGCGAAGGACGAGAGCTGGGCATGCCCCAAGTGCAAGGACATCTGCAACTGCAGCCTCTGCATGTGAGCCGAGGAAGCTGATGCTCTATTGGTCATGGGTGATTAC
>KE373163.1:31094-41209 GCA_000418225.1 Zizania latifolia | reverse complement strand
GAGCTTCAAAAAACTCCACATCTGGTTTTCCACTCTGTTCATCTTTTGTGGAATTAGAAGACTCTGGGAACACAATGGCTGAATCTTCATTGCTCCCACTTACTGGTTCATGACTTATGTGAACATCTCCAGGTTCACTGCTATTTAAGGATTTCTCGTCATTCAGTAAACCCTCTTTGCCAATATTCCCAATGCCCAGTTCTCTTTCAGACACTTTCATGTGTTCTGAATGCTGAATTTCTTCTGGTATATCACTTACTTCATTGGAATCATTGATATCCGCAGATACAGATCCTTGTTCCACTTGATGTGTATCTACCAAGGAATCCTTCATTTCTTGTGCAATAATTTGACCAAGTGATGGTTGATTCCGAAGTACATCATCTCTAGATTTTTGTATTTGAGCTTTTGCAATTGTACCTGGACGTGCTAGTGCAACATCTTTATATGATGGTGCATTTCCACTACTTACCACCAATGCTCCATGTGGCTCACTTTCTTTCAGATCAATTGTAGTATTGTTTACTTGTGAGTAAACCATCTGGGATTCTGCTTTACCACTCATCTGTTCAGTGTTCTTAGAAGCATCTTTCACCTGTGTGGATGTACTCCCTGGCTTAATCCGATAGGTCACAGCCTTGTATATCTTACGACCAAACCTGGCACCTGATGTCTGGACTTTCACATGCTGCTGAGGATCTGTGTACGTTGCAGGTACAACAGTCCTCTTCTTTAAGAAGTAATAACGGTTATTTATATAAGAACTACGTGCCTTGTATTGTGATGTATATTGTGGAGCATGATTATCAGGGTCATACATCTTTCTGGTGGTGGGATTGAAATGCTTCATTTGTTTACCTGAACCTCCAGCTGATTTAGGTTTTTGAACAGGCTGCCAACCATCTTCAGGTTCTACTGTTTCCTCCAGATCAACCTCCTTCGGTACATTAGTGTTCACCTCAGTTTTCTCTACTGGTTGCTCAGAAGGTGGTGAGTCCTCTACAGATGTAAGGCTCTGCTGAACTCCAGCTTCAGCAACAATGTTAGGAGTATCATCTTGTGACAGCTCTATGATTTGCTTTTCCTCACCAACATTTGCAGAAGTAGAATCTCCTGTAGGTACCTCAGGACTTGCTACATTTGAAGCGCCATTCGAATTTGATAAGACCTAAAGGATGAGTGCAGGATGAATAAATTCTAAAGTGACATGTCCATAGTGATAAAATACTAAACAATACATTTTCTGTGCCCAGCAGAGCGTCCCCATTTGCAAAAATGGCATTAATATCTTAGTTGATTGGAAGGAGTTGTGATAACATGGAGTTCCGCTGTGCGGTTGGCACAAAAGGACTTCCCCAGGAAATATAAATAATATTGTTAGCAATGTAGAATAGATCATAATGGTATTTATATGGTAGAATGTTGCTTAAAAATCTATGTTAGCACCTCATCTGATATCTAAACAGAAAAAGAAATATTTTGTGATCTATCAGCAATGATGATGGATGCATTGTAGACAATTTCAAGTTTCTGCTGAACTAATTGATACAGAGATATGGAGTTTCTTTTCACTGCAATTTCAAGATGCACACTACAAGTATACAACTAGTTAGTTTGCCACTGGGGTTAATTAGACACAAACATCACTACACTATGATAGACATCTTGCAAGTGTGGAGTGTGGACAAACTACATTCCAGAATCCAGTCAAACTTTTTCACCTTAGTAAGAGCATATATCTTCAAAAGAAAGCAATGAAGCAAGAAAATTTGGCAACTAACCTTTATGCTTAAGTACCTCCTTTTGCTTGTTTCAGAATCTCTTCCTTTGTTTTCTTCATTGGGATTTATGTAATCAAGAAGATCAGATACACTGCAAATGCAAAGTTGACGGTCAGTACAGCATGAAGATATTCTATAAAGCTTATACTGTGTCTATTATCTATAGAGCCAGTTCGTGTGCCCTTGGAGAAAGCAAAAAAGTTCCTCAACTTATTATACTTTAGTGGAATTAAGCAATAGTTTCACCTTAGGTGTCCTTTACTAGCAATTGATGCATCAGGTTTCCGAGTTCCATTGCGCGCAGCTTCTTGTTGCTCAATAACTTTCGATTCAAAGTATTCAAGCCAGGCGGCAGCATCCTGCAATCAAAAAGGTCACAAGATCAAGGATATTAATATGTTATTTGAATTGACAACAGTTCCTTTTTGTAAAATAAAGGAACTGTTGAAGGCCAACAAAAATAGGTAATCTGTCTGTTTACTCTATGAAAATAATGTTGATGGGAAATCTACTAATATAATTTTCCACATGATCAAATATTTTCTATATCAGAAAAAATAAACAGGAATAGCTAGGAAAGCTGGCTATCTTTGAATTAAGAGAGAGGTGATGGGACTCTGAAGATTTGCCTGATGAGGAACACACCAAGTTCAGGATTCAAACCTAGGTGGGCTGTGCCAACACCCTCGCCACGCAACAACTAAGCTACTCCCAGTTTTTAATATAAAATTTTCATATGGGAGGATTAAAATTTTGACTACACAAATTCTTAAGTCATAGAGGGAGTTTTTTTTCTGCATATCAACTTCATCGTCTCATAGAAGTTAACCTGAGTCCGCAAGTCATCTGGCCCAAGCTTTGCACGAAGGATTTGCAAGGTTGTTTGCTCATGCTGAACACTTAAGGAATAAGCTTCCATCAATGAGAGAGCAATGGCTATAGCATGGTAGCTCGCAGCAGTCTAAAAAAATATAAGTGTGTTAGTTGAAACAGACAATCAAGTAGTCAGCAATGAAACAGATAATCAAGTAGCCATCACAAAATGATGAAAGCATTTTCTTATTTGTTGTGGGCCATTAATGGTCAAGTAGTCAACAATGGAACCTGTGTTACTAATTCTAAAATGGAAGATCAATTTACTACATTGACATCATGCTTACAAGATTTTGAACCAGCTAATGTGAATTCTTGAAAAATAAGTATTTTAGTGTATAACTGCTCTCTAGAATCATGCATGGATGACAGTCTATGAAATATAGGACAAAATGCTGGACCCATTTACCAGGCATGACATGGATATGATTATGTATTGGCCTAGCTCACTAGGCTATAAAATCAAAAGTTTCTGAAGTCCTTGTTAACAATTGAAGTTTTCTATAAATAAAAGATATTTTTGTAAGATTAAAGTCATATTTCACAATTATCACCAAGCATATTATCCCCTTGCTAGTTGCTGTAAAGAAAACAAACAAGCACATTACCCATTGAAGACTTTTACCTGTATATGATCAGGCCCAAGTAATCTTTGGTTGCATTTTAAGGCTTTGTGCAAGTATCTGAGTGCTACATGCACATTACCTAAGCCTTCCTCCATCATGGCAACGTTGATATATGTTGCAGCTGTGTTTGGATGAGATGGCCCGCATGTAAGATGCAGAAGATATAGTGCACGCTTGACATACCTAATTTACAAAAAAAGGTTAATGTTTTAGGGATGTCTCAGTTAATTAAAATAACAAGAACTGTACATTCTATAATAAGTCAAAAACTATCAAGCAAAGAACAGGAACAGTTCACTGCTTATTCATATTCTTAGACCCGTTCTGACAAATTTAAGCTTTAACAAGATCTTATGAAAGAACCTTTGAAGAGTCGAGACGCGCTCATAAAGGGAAAAAACAAGTATGAAGATCTTTAGACTTCAAATATATGAGTTTATGATTATGGTTCATCCTCAGGAAGAAACAATTACTGTATGCATGACAGACTTACACTCCTTGTCATTTTCAATTTTTCCTAGATCATAAGAATGTACATATAGTTGTGCACTTTGGGTTGGCTAAGATTTTTGGCAACTAAATAACCAGCAAATACTTGGCAGGTTGGCAACTGAATCACCATGCCATTAAAGGTATTCATAGTTCAGATTTATCTCCATTTTTATAATATGCATAAATGGTGCAAACTCCTGCTCACCATTATTATCCTCAAAAGCAGATTTGCTTTGAATGGAAAGATTAGATCATAATGAGATAAAATAAATATGCACCTTTGACATGACAATTTGAGAATGAAACAGTTAGTAATAAATACAAATCAATGTACAACCCAGTAGGAGCCTCTCCTACTGTTTAACTTCAAAAACAAATCAATGTACAGCAATAAAAGAAATAGTGTATTCTTGTCTAAATAAAAAAGTAGATACAATATTACTTTAACTAAGACCTCAAAGGACAATTGTTGTCATGGTAGTTCTTATAGAAACATCGATGATCTTCACACAACAACAAGATGATCCATAAAGTTGGCTTACTTTAGAGCCAGTTCTGTATGCTGTAGACGGTAGTAGAATACAGCGAGATCTCCATAACTCTTCATTGTATCAGGGTGATCCAGCCCAAGTTCCCTCTCATTGATATCTAGGGCCTTTTGCTGATAGATAGTAGCCTGCATTTTTTTTAATGATAAGCATATGCCCTTGGGAATTTCTCACACATCAATTCATCACATTCTCATTTTAACCTCTTTCATTACTCAATAATAATGTCATGGGCAACTCTGCTGGCTCATCCTAACATATTCCTTAGATGTTACTGCTATTGTAAACTGTACTGTTGCATAAAGTATACATGGTATGTTATCTGTAGTGTGATCTAACCATGTTGAGGATATCTAGAGGATATATTTTTGGAACATTTTAAATATGATTATATCCACAAAAAATAGTGCATGAGTTTTTTCTCACTATTGAGTGAAATGTTCAGCATTCCACATAAAGCTAGCCAAAAGCAATGGATATATTTTGAACTTCACTAATATGTTTAGCATTTGTATGAATTATATGATATCCAATTGAATAGCCACGTACCTGATTAAAATCACCAGTGTGATACAATACAACAGCTAGGAGACTATAAGCTCCAGCTGTCATTCGATGATAGGGACCACAAACTGTTATGAGCTTAGCAAGAGCCTGCATTATTAATGAATTGGAAATGGTGATTAAACAAGAAATGATATCAAAAATGTGCAAAAGATAGACACGGTTTTGTGAAATAGGATACTTTGGTCCCATAATTGACAGCATCTTCAAGTTTTCCTTTGTCAAGGGCAGTTTTAGAGGATTCTAGCAGTTGCCTTCCATCAGCTGATGAACACGCAACTTGCTGCATATTATGCAAAAACGTGTTAGTTGTGTATTTCTGCATATGAATCACAGCGTGCTGTTGTCTACCACAATTTCAATCAATATCAGAAACATCGTGAAAGTCTTCTTGTAATGATCTGAGTCATCTGACGAACAAATGACACGCAATAGAATAAAATGGATTCTGACTTTGTAATTAGCTAAATTAATTTGGAGGAAAAAACAACAATTGTAGTCTGTAAACTTTACCTTGTGTACAGGTACCAAGCTAATAATGTCTTGTTTCTGAAATGGGAAAGCAGAATCCATAACGAAATCTCGGGGTGCCAATTCAATGCCAACCTAAAGGTAACATACTAAGAGTTAACCTCAATTCAAATACACAGAAATGTGATGTTTTATCAAAAAAAGATTGTACCTTATGACATAGACCTCTCAGGAGAGCGTATTTCCTAACATCTTGGTAATGTTGCTCAGTGAGCTCAAATTCATATCTCTTTTTCAAGAAGACCACTAGCCATTTCCATACTAGTGGACGCACATTAGGGGAACTTCTAGAGACCTCAGTTTCAGGAACACCAAGCAGTAAATTCAACACTGCAGCTATTGCAAGTGCCAATTGCCGCATGTCTGAAGTAGCAGCAATCGCAGCGCGAACGATATGCTTGAATGCCCTCACTATCATCTCATGTACACAGAGGGACTGTACGTGTGAAAGTTTCTCTGAAAGCTTGACCTAAACAGATACCAGTTCAGCACATACCAAGTAACTGGAAATTAATGTTATCTATTATATTCAAATGGAAGAATTATTGGAAACTTACAACTCGTCCTAGGGAACGCATCTGTAGGCCTCTGGTATGCATGAAATCTGTCAAGGTCCTACCATCAACAGGTGAAAGTTCCAAAGAACCAAAATCTGAGACCTGAATATCTTATGGGTTAGTTACAATGATTCTTAACTGAAATAAATGCATATTAGAATTATTCGTCATTCATATGTAGAAGGGTACCAGCTTAGGAAGAGCAACTTCATCATAATACTTCACAGCCATCTCAATCAACTCAGGTGGTGACTGTGGGACAGAATAGATAAGTGTATAAGATTAATGCAAGATTACAAAGCTTTCTGCATACTAGTTGATAAACAAAAACAAAATAATTAAATAAGAAGGAAATTGCAAATCAGAATAGATATAGCACACAAAGGAAAAAATTGAGAACTGATTTGTCTTCTCCCAAAAACAAATAACTCATCTATTTACATGATAAAAACCTCAGCATAACAATTCAAGAACCAAGCCACCAGGTAAATGCTACTCCTCCAGGTTAAACCATGTTGTTATGGACATACATCAAGTAAAATGTTGTTATGAACATCAATATCTTTTGATATATTTCGATTGGATACATGAAAATAATATGTGCAGATTCCCCTAAAAGGTACTTTCATAAATAACCATGAGAAAATATACATATTTGTGAAAATCACATAGTTTTCATACAATTTACAAAAAGATGACGAAAAGATGAGAGAACTTTCTATATTTCGAATGACTTATTATTAGTGCACCTAAGGTAGGGTCGACAAATTTTTACGATACAAAACATTCTTAACAATTCTATATCTCACCCTGATATACCACCATACTAGCAAATACACTATCGTGTGCAAATCTAATATTACCAGATATCAACCTATTCCATTTACGAATGAAAACCAGCTGTCTACTTACCAATTACCATGTTTGGTTCCCCAGAGATTACATAAAAAATGGAAGGTCAATTGCATGTTTTAATCGATGTATTGTTTTTGGACAATACCAACTGATAGATAGCTATGTCATGAAAAGATATCTACCTTCTGGTGGAGCCCTGTTTCTGAATCTTTCAACCTTGTAAAGGCAGAATCAGATAATAAATCTTTCAGCAAGCTTTCATTCTCTGAGGCATTAGATTCTCCCTGGTGCATTTCAATAGCTGATGGCTTGACTTTTTGGCTTTCTGCACAACTTGTTCCATCAGACACGCTTTTTTCTCCCAATGAGGATGCCTTGTCAGAAACATCAACAACATTTTTCGAGTGCTTAAGAGCTTTCAGAGGTTTCCCAAGCCCTTCAATCTTTGTCTCCTTTGCAGATTTGCCCACCCCCTTTTTCTTTTCCTTTTCACCACCTTGCTTTTTATCCTTATCAGAGTTTTTCTGGTCCTGCAAATGCTGAACCCAGCAAGCACCAAGTTCCCACCTCATAAATGACTGTTTGTTAGCTTCCTCTACCTCAAGCTTCTGAAGGCTTTCCTTTAACAAGTTCTCAACAAAAATATGTGCTGCAGTTAGATCCTCCTGCTTATGATTTTGTGGAAAGTTCAATATCTTTTTCTCTCCAGTTGAATTAGTCTCATTTAGCAGCATCCTCAAACTAAAATAATGAATAGGACTTCATCACCCAAAAAGAAATAATAGGAGCATCTGTATAAATTTCATGAATATTAAAAGAATAACAGAAAGGAAGTGCTATTGACCTGTTAATGTTCAATGCATGTGCACCCCCTTCTGGTTGATCTGTAATATCAATAGGCTTAATAGAAGAGTTCCCTTTGGCTTTCTTGATATTGTTAACCTTTGCTACTGCAACATATCCACAGTATCTAAGATTGACAATGCCCAAACTCTCCACATCCTGCAGATAAAAAAACAAAATTAGGAAAGACCAACTTCATTATCAGAATATGAACATCACCGTAATTAAGAATTCGTACATGTGCAGCTGTATTTTCATCTGCAGTTATTCCTTTCAAAAGGTTCCTCTCCGCAAGATGCTTAGAGTCCATTCCTGTGGCTCGGCTACCATCTATCTTAGTGTCCAACTTGCAGCTTGCATCTGAAGAATCTCGTGTGACAGTGATGCTAAAATTTCCCACTGTCTCAGAATGTAAAACTTCATCTATATTGGTTGGTGCTGATACATCCTTACTCTCCATTACACACCTTACAGCTTCAATAGCTCTAAAGATGGCAACATCTACGAATAAGCTGTGAAGTAGGAATGCTCTCCTGTCACGGATTTCCCTCTCCTCAGCAGTTTTGCAAGGCATGGATGTGAGATATTCGAACTCATCTGCCCATGGTAACATGTCACTCTTGCCATCCCTTCCCCAACCACCTCCATTGCCTCCCCAGGTTTCATCCTCAGCAGGGAGGGGAGGAAATGTTGTAGACTGAGCAGCAATTGGAGGAACAAGCCATGTGTTCGCACGAAATCCATAAGGAAAATTCCCAAACTGCAGTATACAAAGAATTACAAGTTACAACCAAGCAATAACACAGCACTAAAGAAGGAAGAAGGTTTATGAAACAGACATTTAGAGGGCACATAGAAACTAGGTGACACAAAACTTGATTAATTGCAAAAATGTAACAATTCAACAAGATTATAGTGTGAAACCAATGTTTTACTCTGAAAAGATTGCAGAAAAAATAACATAAAATAAGCTGGTTATATGTACTTTGCATCATAGTTACATGATCATATCTATGCATGGAACTGGGGTATTCCTGCAACTATACATTAAATCAATCACACGTTATATGAATACATCAAAAAATAAAGCATAGTCCAAACAAACTACAGTAAAATATTTTCAGCGTTGCCAGGAGAAGTAAATACCAAAACAAAGTAAATAACAAACCTTGTTTCGCTCCAAAAATGCCTTCATAAGATCTTCATATGCCTAAAACAAGTTCAGCCACCAAAAAATAATGATAAATCCACAGTTCGGAATCACAGAAATTGTAAGAAAAATGGAACACTTTTGCAGCAGTATGAAACATAAAAATGGAAAATCTTAATATAAAAAATAGGTTGGTCTTATTTCAATAGTTGCTTGTGATTACAGATCTTATGTAGTTTTAACTTTTAACACACAGAGACTATTTCTGAGTCCAGTCCAACTCTTTCATCTGGAAGACATCAAATATTTTGGGTTTATTTGCTTGCTGCAGTATAAGACATGACATCTGAAAGATTTCTCTGCTACAATGGTATTAAACTTTGCCAATAGAAAATTGCTTGCTATTGAGAACTTCACATAGATTTTTTTTCAAGAATAGGCTATAGTTGGTATTAGTCCAATATTTTTCAGTACTTTAGAAAGCTGTGCATACAAGATACACGAATTTGAACAAGCATGCATACACAAAGTGAAATAGATCACCATTTAATTATCATAATAAGTATATCAATTCAACTGTTCCATAAGTAGCAACATTCATAAATGAGATGCTAAATAACAAGGCGAAATAGCAGCGTCGCTCAAAGTTGTAACATAAGACTGCTAGTATTACTCCCAACATAGATGATAATCAACCAGTAAGTCAGATAATTTAGTGAGAGACGAACATTGTCGAATGCTCTACTAAGATGCCTTAGTAGATCGACTAGATTATGGCACAAAACACGCTGCTTCCCCAAACTGAAGAATCCCTTTCTCCGAGCTTCAACAACAGCAAATTTCCCATTGCAAAGTTTTGCCTGTTAGCCAGCCAATGAACGCCTAATTAGGGTGCATCATATATCAAAACACAAAAGATAAATTTTTCCCAAATCACCGTCTCTGGTGCAATTATTGATCAAATTTACCTCAAGAAAGAAGAGATGATCATCGGAAGGCTGTTCCTCCTGTCGAGGCTGCGCCACTCGCTTTATAACTGCAATTAAACACAAGGATTTGGAAAATGAACACAGTTGAACAGTTTAGTGTTACCAAGTTCAACAACTCATACATTCTCTGGATTGTAGATACAGAAGTTTGTCACTAACAGTGGAGGGGCGGCGTGAGGTTGGCGAGGGAGAAGAACTCGTAGAATGCGCCGAGGCGGGGGCACGCGCCGCTCATCTCTGCCTCGAGCTCCACAGAGGCCGAGGACTCCTTGGCCGCCGAAGCTGCGGCGGCGGCATCCTTCGCCA
>KE373163.1:0-12343 GCA_000418225.1 Zizania latifolia | reverse complement strand
CTGGTTGATTCCTCCTCTTGATTTGGATCTGGGGCCGGCTGATGACCGTCTGGCCGAAAAGAGCCACCATGGAGAGGAATGAGTGAAGCGGAGAGTCCTGAGAAACATCGGTTTTGTCTGGGTCCGACCATTCTTTGCTGCCTCCTTCTCGGTGATGCTGTGTTGGCACTACCGCTGTGCTTTTTAGTTGATTGCTGGTTATGCTCACCAATGGTGTTCGGCATGTTCGGGAGAAACTGTACATTCCACTCTGTTTTCACAGTAGAGTAAATGTTATGGAGGATCCTTAGTGCCACTAACGAGCTATACGGAAAATGTTTCAACATATATGAGTGTGTTATGCATAGTTAGGACATTGGACCATTAATTTCTTTAGTTCATAAAATGACGTTTATATATTTTGTGCGGCTTTTACCATCTTACGCCTCAAAGGGTTTTTAGAAGTTTAAGTAGTGGTGCATCATAACTTTTTCTATTGTTGTTTGCTGGTTTGCAGATGGTGCTTACTTCTTCACATAGAGCATACTTAGTTGTTTTTTTTTGCTCTGGAGCTGTTCTAATAAATTGTGTTTCTCCAGGCAAAACCTTTTCCAGTGGAGCATTCTGCTTCCCCTAAGAAAGGATCATTATCCTCTTATGTACTGTCCCTTCTGCCAACCTCAAATTCAGGACATGAAAGAAATTCACATTGTCTGCAGAATATGAAACCACTACCTCCTGAATCACTTCCTAAGCGATGGAGAGGGAGTGATTTCTTGTGGAATGATCAGCCGCTGGAATTGAGTGAGGAGTCTGGTTCTGAAAGTGAGAGAGATGAAAGGAATAAGAGTTCTAATAACAATCAGATCCCTCAGTCAGATAGGCCCATGGATAACTCAAATGGAAATGAAGAAGCATCAACATCAAACTGGACAGATTCTCTTTGTTATTTAACTGAAAAGTCTTCATTTGTATCTCCAAAACTGTTTGGATTCTTTCAGTCTTCTCTCCCTGGGACCTTAAAGGGGTGTCACTGGGTATTGCTCTATAGGTAAGTAAATCAACATGACATGCTTGCAATTTTTCTTTAACGATGCCTTTATTGCCTTTTGATTTCCTTATCACTTCTTGTTTTTGTCAAATGAAGTGCAGCACTTGGAAGCATGGAATATCACTGAGAACACTTTTTCGTAGAAGTGAAAATCTTCAGGGACCATGCCTATTGGTATGTATGACTATGTATATGCATTTTACTACCATTTTGAGGCATTCAGGCATTGTTACTTGTGGCATAGTAGAGCAGCCACAATGCTTGTTTTCAGAAGTTGGGCTTTCTTTTGAACATATTTCTTATCCCTCCTTTTATGTTAGATTGTCGGAGACATGCAAGGGGCTGTGTTTGGTGGCTTATTAAATGGTCCTTTGAGGCCTACAGAGAAAAGAAAATATCAGGTCAGCCATTAGAGAATTTACATGCTAATTATGCATATGAATATAAGTTGTGCTGCATGTGCATGAGCAATTGTTCACCAAGGCGCTAGGCGGTAGTCAGGTGCACACCAGTGCCTAATCGGTTATTAGGCAGTTCTTGGTGGGACTGGTGCTACACCTAGGCACTGCCTACTTGCCTAGGCAGGCTAGGCAGCTGACATTAGAGAATTTGTAGTGATTATGTATGTATCCTGCATAAATGCTTTCTTAGGTTTTTGTCCAGTTTGTATGGTGATTATATTTATATTCCTGATGGAGCAGGGCAGTAATCAGACATTTGTATTCACAACGATTTATGGTGAACCTAGGCTTTTCAGACCAACTGGTAAGTATTTTATTTTGGTGTAACCATGTCAGACAACTAATTTTATTTTGGCATACCCATTCTTCATGTTTGTAATTGAAGCTGATGCATAAATACATATCTGCTCTCCTTATTATATTAGAATGTATTGACTTGCATCAGAAGTCCCTGAGCTTTTATAGTAATGTCACTTGGTTGATGTGTCAGGAAAATAAAAATTATGTTGCCACTTTTGTTGATAATGTCATTATATAGAGTTCTAGACTTGTTGCATAATGCCACTTTTGTTGATCCGTTGATCATCCTGGCAGGACATTATGATGCAGATTAACACTGTCTGCATGATAATGAAAGCAGCATGATGTGCTGATGGGTTTTAATTTTATGTTGAAAATTCTAAATAAGCAACAACCTTATATTTGTGCCATGTTAGCGTTGTATTTAATATTTGATAGATGTGAGATGAAATTTGAGTATTTCTTGATTCATTTTAACTGTAGTTCATCTTAGACTGTTCTTGATCTACTTAGTTTATACAATAACTTTTGGAGTTATGTTTTTCTGAAAAAATTATCCAGGTGCCAACAGGTACTACTACCTGTGCTTGAATGATGCTTTGGCATTTGGAGGCGGTGGGAACTTCGCATTGTGCCTTGATGAAGATTTGTAAGTAACCAGTGTGGCATACAGTTTCCTTGTTTTGCAGAGAACACTGACAGCATGATATATTGATGCCTTAATTTTACTGAATAGGTTACATGGAACGAGTGGATCATGTGATACTTTTGGGAACTCATGCTTGGCCCATAGTCCAGATTTTGAACTGAAGAATGTTGAGGTAAGATGGTTTTTTTACAGTCAAATGTAAAAATTTGTATGTACTAGTCATGTTAGCTCACAAGTTATTAATATGGTTGTAAGAAATACACGGCTCACTGATGAGGCCTGCTTTAATATAGAATGCTCAAGTAATCAAGTTTGATCATGATAGTAATGTACTAATGTGTAACATGCTGGTCACAACCAACAAAAAATGTTAATTTAACTTATTTTTGAGACAGTAGTTTGACCCTTTGTTTGCTATATGTAACATTTCTTAAGTCCGTATGTGTATGAAACTTTGTAAGTGTAATATCATTTTAGACAAAATAAGTGTAATATTATCAACGCATCCTTTTGCAAATATTTGATGACTCTTTGTTTGCTATATGAAACAGTTCTTAAGTCCGTATGTGTATGAAACTTTGTAAGTATAATATCAATTTTAGACAAAATAAGTGTAATATTATCAACACATCCTTTTGCAAATATTTGATGACAGTAAGATGTGATCAATCTAGATGATCACAGGGCAAATATAGGCAGTTTATATACACTTCTCCCACTGATTTTTTTACACCTGGAAGAGTACTTTTAGATGCATTATATCGACGGGGTTGATCCATGAGCCTGATTATCCCTAAGCCCAATATGATTTTTTTTTTCATTCTGACTTACTCCCCTGCCATGATCCAATGGGAATGGATAAGAGGTTTGTTGGTTTGATACCTTTCCCTGTGTTCTTCCCTTGCTTTATATACATATAAGTGGACCATTTTGTTTATTCGCCATTACTGACGTGTTCTTCTCTACAGCTGTGGGGTTTCACCCATTCATGGGGTCGTTGAACATAGGTAGACTTGAACACACGAGGCTATCCAGTTCGTACTCTCGTCTACTCATTGTGTACCTATTCTTTGTAACACCATTATTCTTTCCCTCATTTATTTAATCCTAATTCATTGTTTCGTTATGTATAAATGCTTTCTCCGAGAGACCATCAATGGGATGTAAAATGAAATGCGGCTAAAGATTCTCTGTTCCGGTGTTCCCTTCATTTCTAGTGTACGAACCAGAAATAATCAAGCAAGAGAATAAAATAATTCTATGTTTTTCTGGTGATATCTTGACTCCTTAAAAAGAGAGTTGATAGTTGTGTTGGTATATTTATGTAGGAATGTATGGGTAGTATATTTAAGAAAGCAAAACCGTGTTGCGGCGTTCTCAAAACTTACCGTAGTTTTTGTGGTTTTCGACCTTCTTGTTGGCTAGCGATTTGTAGTAACTGGATCGGTTACTTGGTAGTCAATATGAAAAACATGGCAGGAATTTGCTTGAAGATCTTGTTACCACGGATTGTCCAAATTGACCAAGCTGAAATGGCTAGTACTTCTATGAAGAAAGAATGATTGAATCTTTGCTTTGCTTCAGTAATCATCTGCATAAAACTCATCTGATTTTGCCATACAATTCCTAGTGAGTATCAGCAGTTTTGCGCAAATGAGCAGTTGAAAAATAGATGGTACATATCCTCTACAGTTTGTTGGTTGCATATGACACATTCCAGACCTGATTCTATTGTATACCGTTTCCTTTCCAACATCTCCCTTGTGTTTAAACGATCCAAAAATAGCAGCCAAAGGAAAATTTCAATTTTCATGCGACACTTTTCCAAATGCCCAAGATTGGTGATTGTCCCTGGATGTGCTGAAAATGTAGATTATAAATCCGTTTGGTCTAAAACGGGGCATTACCCTAAATATATAGCGCAATCCATCCTTTTCTTCAGTGAACACTATGTTGTTAATCTCTTCTTTTAACTCATACCATTCAGTCTCTGCTCTTGTCGATTGAAGAGTTTGGGTCTGTTTGGTGGTATAGTTTCGGATTCTGATTTTCCGTGACCACAATTGTGTGGTGAATAAGAATCAATTATGAAATTATTTGGCTAAATTATTAGATTCTTATTGTAAAAAAGATGCTAGTTTGCCCTGTCCTTTCGGAAATGATATGCTACTCGAAACGGGGAAGATCGCTTGCTAGGTATTAATTCATTTTAGAATATAGCTTGCTAGGTATTAATTCACTTTAGAATATAAGCAATGTATTAATAACTTTTTTCGCTTCTGCTATTAAATTGCTGTTACGTTCTAGGCCTTAGTTTACCATCCTCGGCCCACGTCCGGGTGTTCATGCGCGTCCGACGCAGCCTTACAAGCGGAGAGTCCTCTCACATCCCAAAAGACCGGTCTAAGGGAGGATGGTTACTCTCCCTTATAAGCTGCTCGTAGCCCTCTTTCGTGGCCGAGGTGGGACTAAAGGTTGCTGGCAACGCCATTGATATGTGAGAGGACTCTCCGCTTGTAAGACTGTGTCGGACGCGCATGAACGCCCGGACATAGGCCGAGGGTGGTAAACTAAGGCCTGGAACGTAACAATTGCCTACTCAAACAAGTCCTTAGAGACATGCATCGGATCTAGGGCTGAAATCGAGCCGAAACAAGTCTGGATCAGCTTGGCTCATCGACAGCACATAACCCGATCTAGGGACTGTTTGTTTCAGTTTCTGGCAGCTAGAGATTCTCAGTAGTTACCTAGTCTGAGTAGCTGGATAGTCTGAGTATCTAGCTGGTGAGAATCTGGCAAAGCTGATGTTTTCCAGCTTCTGGATTCTAATTAATTTTTAGATTCTGCAGCTACTGATTCTCAAAATATAAGTCTAGAATCTGAACCGTTTATTTCAGCTTCAAATTCTAAAAATAACTGTAGCTGATAGAAGCTAAAACAAAAAGACATATGTCAGGCAGCAGCGACGCTCGAGCCTTAGGGTCATGAACTGGCTATGCGAGCGAAAGCTCGAGCGTTGCTATAAGCCTGTGGCTAGGACTGGGTGACCGAGCCAATAAGCCGCTCACGAGTCGTCTCAAACATGCCTCGCACTAACCGGTGGCTTTCCGAAACAAACCAATCCCAAACCAGCTCGCAAGCTCTGAAACAATTTTCCAGCCTAACCAGATCTCACCGCAACCGTTTCGGCAAACTGCCCCTCCGCCCCCTCCCCAACTGGAGACGGCTAGACGCCGAGAAGGAACCCAAAAGCGCAACACGCGTCAACAAGTCCCCGCACTCGGTCCACTGCACCCCCTCCCATTATCACTGGGCCCCACTCCATCCTACTCCCATGCGCCAGGTCCATCCGTCCCCGCACCCCAGTTGACAGAATAATTTCCCATCGCCGGAGAAACTACCTCCGCGCAAAAGAGCCCGCTCCTACCCACCCACACGCTCGGCCTGGTCCCACAAACACTGGCCCCACACGTCAGTTTCATGTGATGGTTCGCGCGGCGGTCCGCCACGCGAAAGGCCGCCTCGGCCTCCACCATTTCCCCCCTATCTCATCTCTCTCCCACGGAGGCGAAGGGCGAAGGATTCGGCTCAAGCTCCTCCGCCTCGACACCCCGACGCCGATCTCGCGACGAGCCGCCGTGCCGGAGGTCAGACCTCTTCGCACCCCGCCTCTCTCTATCTGTCAGCGTAGGCTGGGTTCAATCCGCACCCCAGGTCGTCTCTCCCTCGCTCGGTTAGAATTTAGGAACGTGGGTTCGGTTGGGTTGGGACTCCTTCTTGTTGTGTCCGCGCGGCGTTGAATTCCGTTACGCTGCTGGCGCGGGGAGGCGCGACGGGCGAGTTAGCTTGATGACTCGGGTGACGGGACGGACTCGTGGGATCGTGAGATGCATCATGGCCTTCTGATTCGTGACTGACCGGTTGGTTCTGTTATGCTTATTGGGATTTGCACGAAATTCAACCTAAATTTGATGAGAATAGAGCTGATTAGGCTTCAAAGCTGTATAGCTAAGAGAGTCATAGTTTCGTTTGATTAGAGGAACAGGTTGGGATTGATAGTTTTCGTATTAGCATGAGGATTCCCTGCATCCCGCCGAAATTTGTTATCCCATACAATTTTATGTGGTCATAGGTTGCTTTGTCATGATTGGATTTAACATCTTTTGTTGCAGATGACCAGATGTGTCTGCCCTAGAAGAGGATAAGCATATTTGGAACGTCAAGTCAATAAAGGTCTTGGTGATTAATAGTTGAGGATAAGTTTGAACTGAGCTTTTGTAGATGGAGAGAATAAGCACCAATCAGCTCTACAGTTCTGGAGTTCCAATGACTGTGCCATCACCTCTGCCTGCTATACCTGCTGCTCTGGATGAAAGCTTCCCTAGGCTTCTTGATGTGCAGAAACGGGAGAGAGAATTGAGAAGCACCCTGCTACCACCTCATCAGAATCAGAGTACTGTTGCTCCTCTTCATGGGCAGTTTCAGTCCAGTACTGGATCTGTTGGGCCTTTGTGTTCGCCCCCGGCAATACGATTTTCTTCAGTTTCAAACCATGAACAATATACAAGTGCCAATCCTTATAATTCTCAAACACCAAGTACTGGATGTTCTTCAACACTCAATTATGGATCACAGTATGGAGGCTTTGAACCTCCCTTGACCGATTTTCCAAGAGATGCTGAGCCAACGTGGTGCCCTGATCCAGTTGACAGCCTGCTTTCATATGTGGATGATGTCCCTGGTGGGAACAATTTGGCTGAAAGTGGTTCTATTGCAACTACTGATGAACTTGCCAAGCAAAGTGAATGGTGGAATGATTTTATGAATTATGATTGGAAGGATGTTGCTGATAACTCAGCTGGTACTGAAACTGAACCACAGGTAAGACGGTTCTGCTATTTTGGTGGGTCAACTTTGGGAGTAATAGATGCTTGTTGTTGGCTTAACTATTCCCAATGCGCTGTTGGTTCATTCTGCATTGTGTTCTTTGCCAGAGAGTTCCAGATAATGCACCATATTTGTGTATTGACTTTGTAAAAAAATCTTTTTTCTCCAAAAACTGTTTTTCAATCTCATTATTAGTATACTTTCGTTCTTAATATTTCCAGCTCAAAACTGTTGCTTAATAAACTACCTTTAGCATTGTGGCAGGCTGATGTCCATCACAAATGAATGTTCATGTATGTGAGTATGTGACATGCAAGCCAAACACTCGCACTTTACCTTGTTTAACCAGTCTTTACCACAAATAGGATGTTTTGAACTTTTCATCCTTAACCATGATGCGTTTGACACTAGACAGTTTAGAAATGCTAGATTATGCTCTCAAGATTAAAAGGATGCAATCGATGTTTCAGTTTTCTTGGCTTCATATAACCAAGAGAAAAGTACAATGCCTTAGCTGCATCTGGAGTTGTAGACAAAGTCATCTCGAATGAGTGGCCAGGCTTGATTTGGTTTGAACTGCAGTACTGCACAGGCTTCTGCTTGTATTATAGATGACAAATTATAGGAATTCAAATTGACAGAAGCTTGAATAGGCTTCAGGTTTGCTCAAGAGATGCTCAACAGAAGTTTAAAATCAATAAGATGGCGCCTCGCCTAACCCGCAGTATGGCATCCACCTCGACGCGCTTCGCCTAACCGCAGTATGGCATCCGCCTCGACGAATATGGCATCGGCAGGACGCCGTATTCTCCATGGCGGATGCCATATGGCTGGTGGCGATGGATGAATGGGAGATGGCCCTGAGTACCCGATGCACATTAGCCTCTCTGGCCTCTGCCTGACGTGCACATGAGCCTCTGCCCAACCCATGCTAAAAAACCCTAGCCGCACTTGAGCTTCATCTGCCGCCGCTCCCTCCACCACTACCATTTCCTCCACCGGCTTCTACTCCGCCGTCGCCATCCCTTCTGCCAGCTGCCGCTCCCTCCGTAGGCCTTCCTTCAGTCGGCATCCTTCCCACGCCTGGCTCAGTGGTGGCGCCCTTCCCTCGCTCGGCGTGACGCCACCACCATTCTCTGCTCGGCTCGGTTAGTGTCCCTCCCGATCTGCTCCGTTTCCCACTCCCTCCTGCTCTGCTCTGTCTTGTTGACTTGCTGATTTGTTGTGCTCGGTTTAGTAGATGAGTAGTTGCTGTGCATGTGCTCAGTGAGTTGATTTTCTAGGCGTGGACATCATGAATGACTGATCTTATTTGTTAACTTGTTATGCTATTTGAACTATTGCTATAGACTATGGACTTGTTTAACTATTTCTATTTGATGTGGTTCTGAATTTAAATTCCTGTTGTTCTAAAATTATTGTGCCATGTACATTTATGTTAAGTGAGGATGGTGTCACCTTGTCGCATGCCATACTCGCTTAAAAGGTGTGAAGGTGGTTAGGCACCTCGCCTCACCTTACCACCATAATAACTATGGATTATATCTAAATTTCCTTTGAGTTGATATCAGGGATAAGCTTAGCTCATTTGGGTGCAGTCAATTTCCAGCTGAACTTGAATTAAAACTATGTTTGTTGTTTCGCATTGAGTTATCCCTAAATGCACTTTGCTATTTATTTCAATTATGATGTTTTCTGTAAATTAGTTCAACTATAGTCTTCTAGATGTTTCAAACATGGAATTGAGTGGTGGTCTATCTATGCTTCAATATAGGTTGGACCAGCTGCACAATCATCGATTGTTGTTCACCAATCAGCTGCGCAACAATCAATTTCATCTCAGCCTGGAGAACCTTCTGCAGTTGCTGTACCCTCACCAACTGCTGCTTCCAATACTTCCAACTGCAAGACACGAATGAGATGGACTCCTGAACTTCATGAACGCTTTGTGGATGCTGTCAATATACTTGGTGGCAGTGAAAGTGTGTATTGCTTTAAGAAATTTTATACCTCATACGATATAACTAATTATGAATTATGCATATTGACATTTAATTTAAATTTTTGCAGAAGCTACTCCTAAGGGTGTGTTGAAGCTAATGAAGGCAGACAATCTGACCATTTATCATGTAAAAAGTCATCTTCAGGTCTGTTAGTTGGCTATGTTGCAGGATATTGTTGTGAATTTTTTCTTGTATTTCATTTTGAGTTAATTTGTTTTGCAGAAATACAGAACAGCTCGATACAGACCAGAATTATCTGAAGGTCTGCCATGTTCACTTTTACTGTATTTTGCTATGATTTATTTTTTATATGCTCTGCCATGTTCAGCAATTTGAGATTTTTCAGGTTCTTCAGAAAAGAAGGCAGCCTCAAAAGAGGACATACCATCTATAGACCTGAAAGGAGGGTAAGTTTGCAACCAACATGAAGCCTATTAACCATGTACATTTTGGTGATTTCACTGATGTCACAGATCACAAGAAATCTGAATGCAATATCGCGGTCTTCTATTTGAGTGTTCTAATTGGAATCTTGTATTCAATCATATTGTCAGTAAAACTGGTTCAGTGAAAGATGACAATAAATGGGTGTTGATGGTATATTTTGTTGATCAAATGGTTATTATATTTTGTTGAGCATCAAACTGATTGTGTGATAAAACTTCTATCCACTACAACATTTGTGCTGTGCTACTCATTACAACACATGTGCTGCGCTGAAAGTGGCTTGGAAGCAATTCTTTATTACAGTAGATATATTCAATTATTCATAGGACTCATTCAAACTTTGCACCTTCATCGGTCTCCTTGGAGCTTTTCCCCTTTGTTTTGTCTGCTATTTCTTTATTCTTTATGTGAAATGCAATTGTGTCTAGTGAACAGACAGAACAGTGTGGATCTTCAACAATAAAATCTACTTGCCCTTTGTCTGTTCCAATGATAGTCTCTTTTATTGTTTGCAATTTTGCTGCTATTCTGATAGCAAATATGGAATGGTCTGCTGTTTTAGTCCCCACTTGTTTTTGCATCAATTACTTAGTTGTCGTGGGGTCCTAAGCATTTGTTCTTGTATTCTTTTGCAGGAATTTTAATCTCACTGAGGCATTGCGTCTCCAGTTAGAACTTCAAAAGCGACTTCATGAACAGCTTGAGGTATGCTATAATATGATGCTTGAGATGTGTTCTGAAAGGGAGGTAGCCAGGTAGGAAGGGAGGGTTTAAAATCATTGCAAATGCCTTTCTAGGTCTTTGGTAAGAAAGTTCACAACAAAAGTAAGCAAGCCTCAAGCTATCATATAGTACCATCTCTGATCTGAATTGTTTGAGCTCCATGCACATGAAGGAAATAATGTGTTAGTACTGTAGCATCTACATCTTGGTGTAAAAAATATGCAATAACTGAATTGATAAGGGTATTAGGTGTAAAAAGTTGCCTTGAAAAAACCCAAACAAGGTGTAAAGAGTTGCCTTGAACCCCCCCAAACAAGTATATTTGCAAACCAAGACCAGCCTTTAAAAGCATCACAAACTGCAATTATTGTTTTGTTCAGGGTTTCATGTACATGGATATATGTGAAATAAAGGGAAGAGTAATTCTCGAGGAATAATTGAACTTTGTTCTTAATTTTTAGTAATTTTTGCTATAGAATCCCATATTCTGTATTATTTTCATCTGTATCTCTTATTGTTCAATTTCATTGGGCAGCTGCACATGACAGCGGACCTTGACTCAGCTCCTTTTAACTAGACATTGTTCAAAAAGTTAGTTTCATGGATTAGCATACGAGACAACCATGTCATCACAGGGGCCAGTGCACCAAATGCCTGCAAATAGGTCATCTATAGATGTGAGATGAATTAAAATAGTGAAGTAATTGAAGTTCCAGTATTTTTTTAATAGTGAAATTTTAGTCTTGATATTAAGACTGGTGGTATATGGATTGAGAAGAAAGCTAGACCGACATTGAATTGTACCCAAACTGATCCTTGCAGCATTGACTGCTGCCTGTTGGATTTTCCAAAATTTTACCCTTGGCCAATGTTTGCACTGCAGATTCAAAGAAGTTTGCAGCTGAGAATTGAGGAGCAAGGGAAGTGCCTTCAGATGATGCTTGAGCAGCAGTGCATACCTGGGACAGACAAGGTGTTGGATGCTTCGACCTCGGCAGAAGGATCGAAGCTATCTTCTGATGTTCAAGAATCTTCTGCCGTGAAGGATGTACCAGATAAGAGTCAGAATGGAATAGACAAACAAACAGGTATGGGAATCCATTAAAGCCTTGGGCATGCTGCCGATACCAGTCTAATAATGTTGAGGTTGAGATCACTGATGGTTCTGACTCCGTTTCAGAATCAGGTGATAGATAATGGGAATACAACGAGGGTCCTCCCCAAGATGTAGTCCCGAGTCGCTATTGAATGGGCTTGACGATCTCACTGGCGTATGCCAAAATTGAAATCTGATCGCCTGTGCCCTTTCAGAGGGAACATAAGAACGTTATCGTGAGCAGCATACCAAAGCTTGTCCCAGCTAATGTAGCTAGACTTTAGTTGTACAGTATTCCAAAACACGGCAATGACATTCCGTGTTAATGGGCTGATCTAGGTTCCAGAAGGCAGCACAAGCAAATTTGCAGTGTACTCTTTGTCAGGGGATATGACTTCGGTTTCTTTTGTTGTTAGGAACTTGATAGCATCTTTTAGCATGTGATTGTGAACTAATTCAAGGAGTTGCTATAATCTTTGGTACCCCGTGTGTTCGGAACATGTCATGGTGCCAAGCATCATCAATGATCTGTTACCTTTATTTCCAGCTTGACTCAATGATTATTTGGAAGGGTGCAAAATCTTTGTGTATGATCCCTGGGCTATTTGTTCCGCTCCTGTCAGCGTTCGACACAATCGCTTCTCAGTAATACTCACTGGATTTTATGCGCGAAGTAGTTAAAAAGGGAGTGAAATACACTGTGGTGCTTAAACTAGTTGGGTTGGATTTGTTCTGGTCCCGTTGTGC
>KE373162.1:178019-189634 GCA_000418225.1 Zizania latifolia | reverse complement strand
GGGGTGACTGGACGTTTGAGCTGCGGGCCTATTTCTACCTTCTAGGCCCACATGTCAATAAAAAAGGTAGTAGTGACAGACTCACCACCACTGCTATCTTTTAAAGTAGTATACATCACAGCAAAAACAGCAAAATTTTGTGCTGCTGATGACGTATGCTTGTTCGTTCCCTGCATATTATACATCCCACCAAATCAATCAATTCATCATCCTTCGGCTTCAATAGGAGAAGAAAATTTACACTTCGTAACCATATTAATTTGCACCCAATTAATCATGCTGGCGGTGCCACTGCCGATGATACGTCATCCAAAGAATCCAACAATATGAAGTACCTTCTGTATATATTTCCAGTATATTTCACCTGCAAAAACTGACTTTGCAACTCCTAGGAGAACATAACTGATTATCTTGCATGAGTAGAGATCTCTATAGGAGTACTGTTTTTTTAGTACAAATCTCTAGGAATTTTTTTACCCTGCTAGCTGGTAACTTCTGTCTGCTGGAGTAGTATACTACATATGGCCTTCTGTATTTTTTGGATCCAAATTTTAACCAGAGAAACTGGAACGTTTCTTGCACTTTTAATTGCAGATTCCCAGCTTCGGCCTTTCGCTGGTCGCTTTTCCACCCGGCTGCACGGAACCACGTTTCAGCATGCGGCCCGAAGACTTTTTCACCGCAGAAACCCCCTCCCGGCGAATAGGATGGCGCCGTCGCTCGCGCGCGATCGATCCGCCGTGACGCACGACGCAGCCCACTCCCCTCCCGCCAGTAGGCTGCTCGCTGCCGCCGAATCGGAGCAGCGAGGCGAGGTCGTGGCGACGGCCAAGCTTCGCGCGGGGCGAGCAAAAAATTCGCACGGAGAGGATGGATACGCAGGAAATGCACCGTACGTTGTATCGATGTACTCCTTTTCTTTTCTTTTCGCTCGGTCGTAGATTAAAAAAAAAACTCTCGTTTAACCAGCCTATCTTGAAAAAAAGAACAAGAAAAAACGCCAGAGCAGATCGATCGATAGCTGGGGCCATGTAGAAACTAATATTTGCTTTGCTTCCAGGCTGCAACCTGACGCTCCTTGCTACAGTGGCAACAACATGCTGCTCCTACCGTCGCGAAGCAATGCTGTGTGTTTGATACATGTGTACCGTACTTCATATTTTGCAAAGAAAAAAAATCAAACGTGAAAGTAAACAGCATTATACGCTCAGTTACATGTGTCTCATGCATCCTCATATGCCGATATATTTTTGTGCAGATTTGGCACAACCCACACACAGTTCAATGGTTCTTTGAGATCATACAGCAATGGGCAATACATCTTAGTCTCCATATCATAAAACGCAGGCTTTCTATCATCAGAATATCTAGGGAAGTATATCCGATTGCCTTGGCCACCATCCGGAGATGCAACACCATATGACGACCTGAAATCAAGAAACAAGGCACCGCCACCAAGGTCATCTACTTCAACCCATGACATGTTTGTCTTGTCGAGTTTGAACACTCGAGGCGGTGAGGCAGCGTTGCGCAAGAATAGAGATACCAGCTCTCCTTCCATGTCAACCAAGTAGCAAAACTCTCTTCCCCTGTGATCGTCTCGAAGGAGATCCATCTCGGCATGGATCGATTCTGGTTTGTCAAGAATTCTCCAGGTATCACTTGTCGGGTCAAAGACTCCAAGGTTGCCCTTCCTCCCTAGGCAGTAGAACTCTCCACAGAACATGACTGGATTGCTGTATCCTACTGGGAATGGCACGTCATACTCAAGAAATTGCTCAATCCAATCGTCTCCTCCATGTCGCCACGTATGAACGCTGAGAAAGTTACCGTTTTCACTGCTTACTATCCCGAAAAATACACAGTCCGAACACATTGGGTTTGATGAGAATGATACGCCATTAAAGTAATATGATCGTTCGAACATGGCAGGCTCCACAATGTCCTCAGTGAATGGATTTATCACGAAGATGTCATCGTCATCGTCGCCAGCAGATACGAACACCCAACCATCTTTGGAGGAGCGAAAGATGTGTCGCTCTTCATCAGTGTCGAATGGTGTCACTTGAATGCTGTACTCCTCACAGCGAAGAGGGTCAAACAACTTGCATGTCCCATCCTGCTTGGACATGTGCATGAGCCAAGGCCAGATCTTTGCTTGCTCAATTGGGATGGACACCTTGCTAAATTCCTTGCAAACAGCCGAGAATCTTATGCGGTCTACCAAAGACAAGTTTGAGGCGATTAACTCTATCAATTCCAATGGGAGATCATCCCATGGCATCAAAGAATTTCCTTGCCGTCCATCCTCAATGTGCATATCCAAACCATCAGGTTGATTAATCTTTGACAACTAAAAGAAGTATAAACAAGAGATTTAGTTATTGTTTACTAGTATAAAGTGAAATGATTACTTGATTAAAACATGCTTGCATGGATTCACAAACCTCAGTCGACGGAAGATTATTAGGCAAAGTTGACTCATCCACCACCGATATTGATTGGATGCTGCAATTACAAATTAGCACATGTTATACATACAAAAATGAATCAAGATATAACTACTTCATGCATGCATAAACAAATAATCAACTAGTGCAAGTAAGATCTTAAAATTAGCAACGTGAGAAAAGATGAGAAATATCAACCCACCTTGGCGGAACCGACCAAAATGCTCTACACCATGGTTTTGTAGGTTGAGAAAGAATCTGGCAGAAGCTTATGGTCATGTCATCCAAACAGAACTTGAAGAGCCTTTCACTGTCGCAGCATGACCACACAAGATAGACACAATTCCCATGCAACATACCTTCCATCGAAGGGAATGAGAAGCCGTAAAGTCCAGAGAGGAGAAAACTGCGGTCGCTGCCAATGCTCTCCACCCTCCTCCACGACATCGCCTCAAAATCCAAGCAATACACAGCAATGTTAGTGAGAGGGCCATCATTACCAAAGCAACCGAGTTCTTCTATCCACAAATAAAAAAGATCTCCAGACGACTCAACGAAGCGGGACCTGCCACATCCTTGGGCACCTATGTCTTTGGAGTCGATAGTACCCATCAGTTGTAGTCGTATCTCGCCATCCACCGCGTCTAGCACAATGAGATTAAAATTGGACGCAGAAACATATATCTTTTTGTTGTAGTTGATGATAATATCCTGGAAACTGACGTCGTTGAACGGAGACACAAGTTTGATCCACTCATCACCGCCGGGGTGGCAGTGCAGCAGGTATTGCTCTTCTTCTACCTCGAACGAGCTAGCAACTATCACAGTGCAGTTCGAGTTCTCTGGTGACCCCAGCATCTAGCATTTTGATAGGAACTCCAATGGCTCATGCAGCGGCGGTAGGGGAATCTTGGTCCGTGGGCTAGTGATGTGAAGGAGGAAGCACTCGGCGGTGCATTCGTCTAGCATCAGCAGCCACTCACCGTTGTGCAAGCAGCCTAGACATGTCTTTCCTCGTGCCTCGGGAGTGCCTCGGGAATGACGGTCTCATGCCGACTTAGGTTCACCACGTCGATAAAGATCAGTGTGTCGCCGCGTGATCCCTGCACCAGCCATGGACTCGTGCCGAAGCCGGGTAGTAGCGAGTCGCCGTCAACTTTAGCAGACTTATTGTTGGTAAACATGTTGGGAGCAAGTCTCGCACTTGCTCCCGGTCCTTTAATCTTGTTAATTGATGTGCTCTTCTGGTAATCACAAGAGATCTTTATATAAGTACATAGACGTATAATTCTAATTGGTTTTAACTAAAAAAGCGTACGGGTGACAATTTTACCCGTGAAACGGGAGGAGCGGGGTAGCGCCGTGGGGTGGGGCCGACAAGAGGGCTGAAGGGCGCCGCGTCGGCTGGCCGCAGCGGCGCGGGGCGGGGACGAAGCGGGAGGACGGCACGTGGCGGGGGCTGGTCGCGGCAGCGCGGAGCGGGGATGAAGCGGCGAGGGCGTCAGGGAGAGGGGTGTGACGGCTGAGGGTGGTGTGGACGGAGGAGAGAGAAGGGATTTGTGTTTTGTTTTTATAATATTGATAAACGAGTAATCTTAATCGGGTACGATTAGGCCGACGAGGAATCAGTTTCTATCTGTTCTGATCGAGTTGAAACGAGACTCTTTTTCTATCTGTTGTGACCGATTTACAACTTGCATGCGAATCGGCTTCCTCCCCGTGTCCTGCGGCCGATGCGGATCCCCCGTCCATCTCTCAAATGCCCACTCGTCCTCTCCCGAGCGATCCGCCACGCACGAACGGACGAACGCATGAGGAAGCCCTGGTTGGCTTGAGGCCGCGGTACGTGTCCCGGCTTGATATTTGCAGCATTCGATTTGGACTGCTTCTCATCACGTACAAGTGGTACAACAAGCTAGTTCTGCACTCGATTTGGATCGTTGATGCAAATTGCAATACCAATATGCCATGCCGCTTAGTCATGCATGACGTATGCCTGTTCGTTCCCTGCGTATTATACATGTCACCAAACCAATCATTCGACCATCGTCCTTCGGCTTCAAAAAGGAGAAGAAAATTTACACTTCGTGACCATCTTAATTTGCACCCGATTAATCATATCCATCCATGCTGGCGGTGCCACTGCCGATGTTACGTCGTCCAAAGAATCCAACAATATGAAGTACCTTCTGTATATATTTCCGGTATATTTAACCTGCAAAAACTGACTTTGCAACTCCTACGAGAACATAACTGATCTTGCAGGAGTAGAGATCTCTACAGGAGTATTGTATTTTTAGTACAAATCTCTATAGGATTTTTTTACCCTGCTAGCTGGTAACTAACTGCTGACTGCTAGAGTAGTATGCTACACATGGCCTTCTGTAATTTTTCTACACGAACCGCAATGGATTGCTCTCTGAATCAACGCAGAAACCTAGAATGTGTTTAGTAGACATTCAGATTCTTAAAGAAACGTTTAAGATCCAAATTTTAACCGGAAACTGATACGTTTCTCGCATCAAACTGAGCTTTAATTGCAGATTCCCAAATTGTCTGGTCGCTTTTCCACCCGGCTGCACGGAACCACGTTTCTGCATGCGCCGCCAGCCAAGGCCCTTTTTCACCGCAGAAAACCCCTCCCGGCGAATGGGATGGCGCCGTCGCTCGCGCGCGATTGATCCGCCGTGACGCACGACGCAGCCCACTCCCCTCCCGCCAGTAGGCTGCTCGCTGCCACCGAATCGGAGCAGCGAGGCGAGGTCGCGGCGACGGCGAAGCTTCGCGCGGCGCGGGCAAAAAACTTCGCACGGCGAGGGCGAAACTTCGCACGGAGAGGACGGACACGCAGGAAATGCACCGTACGTTGGATCGATGTACTCCTTTTCTTTTCTTTTCGCTCGGTTGTAGATTAAAAAAGCCTCTCGTTTCACCAGCCTATCTTGAAAAAAGAACAAGAAAAAACGCCAGAGCCGATCGATCGATAGCTCGTAGCTGGGGCCTGGGGGCCATGGAGAAACTGTTTGCTTTACTTCCTAGCTGCAACCTGGCGCTGTTTGCTACAGTATCTACAACTTGTTGCTCCTGCCGTCGCGAAGCAATGCTATATGATTCTCAGTTGGTGTGCGTTTGTGACGTGCTCTGCCCCTGATATCGTCACACCTGACGTCGTTCCATGATTTTCAAATGCACATATTCCCCCACTTGAACCTTACTACGTCGGTTCTAAAATATATGATGTACTAGAATGTGCTCTATCCAAACAAAAAAAATCTTACATTATTAAAATATTATAATTTATATGTAAAAATAATATTAGTAGACATGCCATGAAAATACTTTAACATAATTATATTTTTAGTATTTTTATAAATATATAATAAAAATACATCTATTTGACACCGTGGCGAATGTGGCATTAAACATCTCGACTAATCTCACCTCACTGCTTGTGTTTGCTTTATCCAATTATGCACATGCTTACCTCATTGATGATATTAGCCAAGATTTTTTTTATCCCTTTTGGATGCTCTACACGTGGCCTTCTTGTTCCCCTGACGTGACGCTCTATTACTAGTAGTAGGTTTCTCTCCGTGCATGTGGCTCCCAATCGCAAATGTGCTAATCAGGGTTCAACAACCTGAACCAGCCCCGCAAAAGGGCCCAGTCCGCGGGTACCAGTCGGTAATCCGTCTAAATTCATCAAAATTTGAAATCCAATACATTTGTAGTAAATCAACTGAATGCATTTCATTGATAAATTAGGTGTAGCACTTAATAGTATTTAATATGAGTAAAATACGAAATAGTCATTCTATGATATTATGTGTAAGATGACAGATACTATAGAATTAGACGTTCTACAATGTTACCAGAATATTCACTTAGAGCATCTTTCAGAAAACTCTAAAAATTAACTCTTATCTAGTTTTTTAATTTTTTTTGATGCAAATCTATTTAAATATGATTCTTTCTACTAAAGTCATAGTGGTCCGTGGCGGAAGAACATTCTTTCATTCGAAAAAAACCCTTTGTAGGAGAATACATGAAACAATATGCGCTCTCCAGAAGTGAGAAGCGAATGGTTTAATTTTAGGAACCTTTATTTTTTTGAGTTGTTAGAAGTTGCACTGCCAAAAATTTAGGAAAATGAGCTCTTTATATGAGAGTTTTTAAGATAAAATCAGTTTTACCATGTATTGACTTGGCCCACTATCGTCCTACCCAGATGAACACTGTCTTATCCGAACATTTCTGTTTCCCAGAAAAATAGAAACTTTACCCACACTGATCCCTAAGCAATAATTCTCGGCCCCACCTTTCGTGTTAAAAAAACTCCCAAAAATAACCCCACCAACCTCCCATCTCCTCTCTCCAACGATATAAACCGAGCCTTTCTCCCTCCCTCCTTCAGCCCAAATCACACACAAATCCACGCCAAAAATTACCACCAGCTCGATCGATCGGAAATGGTCGCCGCCTCAAGCGCCATCCTCTCCAGCCCGCGGGCGGGCTCGAGCCCCGCCGCAGCGAGGGTGCGGGCCGCCCCGGCGCCATCTTTGGTGGCGCCGCTCCCGCGCCTCCGCGTCCGATCCGCGGTCGTGTCGTCGTCGTCGCCTGCGGCGGCGGTTGCCGCGTCGGAGCCGGCGGGGCGGATATTGGGTGCTGGTTCGGACGGGGTGCTGTGGCCCAAGCCGGCCGTGCTTGTGGCGGAGAAGCTGAGCGAGGCCGGGCTGGCCGTGCTGAGACAGTTCGCGGACGTGGAGTGCGCGTACGGCATGTCCCCCGCCGAGCTGCTCGCCAAGGTGGCGCAGTTCGACGCGCTCATCGTGCGGAGCGGCACCAAGGTGACGAGGGAGGTGCTGGAGGCGAGCCGCGGTCGGCTGCGTGTGGTGGGGCGAGCCGGCGTCGGGATCGACAACGTCGACCTCCAGGCCGCAACCGAGGCCGGTTGCCTCGTCGTGAACGCGCCTACCGCCAACACCGTCGCCGCCGCGGAGCACGGCATCGCGCTGCTCGCCTCCATGGCGCGCAACGTCTCGCAGGCGGACGCTGCGCTCAAGGCCGGTGAGTGATTGCTTGACTCTGAATTTGGATCCGTTCATTGGTGATCGGTCACTTTGCTTATCAATTGCCGCCACCATTTCATTCGCTCCGCGCTATTGGCTAATTAATCAATAATGAGGTCATTTTACTAGTTGATTAGTGGAGAATCGGTTCAGATGCGAGCAGGTTGTTCGACATCCACGTACGTCGTGTTCGATTCTGAACAACAGAAGCAAACAAAATTAGAAACGTAAACAATATTTGGTGCTTAGTGTTGCTGCAAGTTGAATTTTCTAATGAAACCCCTTCTAGTTAAATAGTTCCATTACTAGTTCTTGTTCTACAGTCTACAGCCCCACTCACCGCTTGCACTGCACAATGTACAGTAGGAACACTGGGACAAATAAGTACCCCACTTCTCTTGCAGTACAGAATTAGTGGTTGTCTCTGGATAATTTGCAGTACATAATTAGCTCTGCTCTTTCCTTCTGTTGTGGATATCTGGATCGAGTAGTGATGCGAGCAGATAGATGTTACTGAAGCTAGGCAGGTTCAATGAATCTTGTTATGTCCAAATTTTCTTTTGTGCAATTCTATAGATTTTTATAGCACATGGAAACAGAGACATGTGGATTATGATTTTGCTCAACTGCTACGATATGGGAATGGTAGATGCAATTATTGGAGGAAAAGGAATCTTGCTAATGGTGTCTCAAGTAAATTATTGCTCTATGACCCACTCTGGTTGTGCACCAACAAGGCACTCGGTCCCCCTTGTGTGCGCAAGTCGTTATCACCAGTGCTTCTACTTGTAATTATGCGCACAATCACAATACTTTTGTGTCCCTTTTGGTGCTTCTTTTTTTGCTTGCCATTTCTTTCTCTAAGCCAGATCTTTGCTTCCTTTGACATAACGGAAGTAGATTTAATACTAATTGAGCATACAACAGAATAGTAAACTTGCCTCAGACCCTTAATTTTCGTGAACTAAACCCATAAAACGACTACACTTACTAGTTATGTTTTAGCTGCTTGCCTGTTTGCGAATTGGTACTAAATTTTGTCACAATAATTTTACCATGCTTATTTGATTGTCCCATAGTAAGCTCATTTTAAAGAACTGTATTAAATCTGCATTAAAATCCACCTGGCGAATCTGCCTTGAAATCCAGAAGGCTTAAATCAAATGTAAATCCAATACATTTCTTACTACCGGCATGGCAGAGTTACATTCAATTGGAGTCCTTTGTTATAGAATTAAGGTTTTGTCCTGTTTCTTTGGTAAATAGAAAAAAAAAAGTAACCTGTAACAGACTTCTGAAAGTGAAATCGTTACAGAAGAAATACAGGGAAGAGATCGTTAGGTAATAAACCTACAGCCATCAAGTTGATTGTGATGTGGACAACCTATTTATTGGGGCTTACTAGTCAAGCATAGTCTATTAGTTTTTCCAATAAGTGAAGTCTACTTCAGACAGTGATAACTTATCAATTTGACCAGTTCAAATACATCATAACTCTGGGTGAGGGGCATATGTCTTCTGCTGTTAGTTCTGATAGCACAATTATGTTATTAGTGACTTCACAATTCATAAAATAAGATCAGAAATTAACAAAACCAAGGTAAGCTGTATGAGAAATGTTGCAGTATAAATTATGAATTCTTGGTTTGCTTTCAAAACAAGATTCTCTTTATGATGGACAGACGTTCCAAATGATCTGAACATTCAAAAGATGGTAAAATCTCCTTTTTGATTTCACCTAATTAAGCATTTTTCTTATTGGACAATGTATTCAAAACCAAGTTGGCAATAAATCCCTTTGAAAGATTATTAAAAAAGGCATGATGCCTCAATTTAGTGGAGAACATGATCCTGATCAACTTTAGTAAAAACAATCTTTCTGGCAAGGGATGTACCTAATTATTTGAAAAGAGGTTGCTCACTGGTTCTTATAACACTGAAAATTTCACGCTCTCGTGAATTGAATTTTTTGTATGTAGGCTGGCTAAAATATGAAAAAGGCAAGAGTGGAGTAATTTAGTTGTTTGGAAACAATTTCCCCTCGATAAGAACTGTGGAATACCTAAAAACCATGCTTTGGTTATGATGATGAAATGGTGTACAGCTATTTATCTTTCAAGCTTTAACCAACCAGTTCATTATTGCTTAGACATGTATTGAATGAACAAAATCTCTCATCTGCCACAGGTAAATGGCAAAGAAGCAAGTATGTTGGAGTTTCCCTGGTCGGAAAGACACTTGCTGTCATGGGCTTCGGGAAGGTTGGTTCAGAGGTAGCAAGGCGAGCGAAAGGGCTCGGGATGCTTGTGATTGCTCATGATCCATATGCCCCGGCAGACAGGGCTCGTGCCATTGGAGCTGAATTGGTCTCTTTCGACGAGGCCATAGGCAGAGCCGACTTCATCTCCCTCCACATGCCACTCACCCAAGCGACATCCAAGGTCTTCAATGATGAGTCCTTCGCTAAGATGAAGACCGGAGTTAGGATCATCAATGTGGCCAGGGGTGGAGTGATCGACGAAGATGCTCTTGTCAGAGCCCTTGACTCCGGCAAAGTTGCTCAGGTGATTTGAAATGTCCCCATACATACTCGGTTATCTTCTGAATCATCTATATGAGATGTTTCTGAAAGTTTGAGCTTTTCTTTGCCAATGTGGATCAGGCAGCTCTTGATGTCTTCATAGAGGAGCCCCCAGCAAAGGACAGCAAGCTGGTGCTCCATGAGAATGTGACTGTTACACCCCATCTTGGAGCAAGCACAGTGGAGGCCCAGGTCTGCATCTTACCTACCGTCATGCCCATCTCATGTCCTTATAACATTGATACAAACCACTCGCCTCTGTCCCCCATCGATGTACTAACTTCACTGAACTCACCAAATCTCAGGAAGGCGTCGCTATCGAGATAGCTGAAGCTGTCGTCGGTGCTCTGAGAGGAGAACTCGCAGCAACTGCCGTGAATGCTCCCATGGTCCCAGCTGAGGTACGAACAGTTTCAATTATGCAGGTATGGAAGTTCTTGTACAGCTCGAGCCTATGGATCTGATGGATAAATTTTCACCTATAACAGGTTATGTCAGAACTCGCCCCGTATGTTTCACTGGCAGAGAAGCTGGGCAGGCTGGCAGTTCAGCTCGTCGCCGGCGAGAGCGGCGGCATCAAGGGCGTCAAGGTGGTGTACACCTCTGCCCGTGACCCGGACGACCTCGACACGAGGCTCCTCCGCGCGATGGTCACCAAGGGCATCGTGGAGCCCGTGTCGAGCACGTTCGTCAACCTCGTGAACGCCGACTACACCGCGAAGCAGCGCGGCCTGCGCATCACCGAGGAGCGCGTCTCCCACGAGAGCCCCGCCGCCGAGGCTCCGCTGGAGTCCATCCAGGTCCGCCTCTCGCACGTCCAGTCCAAGTTCGCCGGTGCCATCAGCGACGGCGCCGGGGACATCGTCCTCGAGGGCAGGGTCAAGTACGGCGTGCCGCACCTCACCGTCGTTGGCCCCTACGAGGTCGACGTCAGCCTGGAAGGCAACCTGATCCTCTGCCGGCAGGTCGACCAGCCCGGCATGATCGGCAAGGTCGGCAACATCCTCGGCCAGAGGAACGTCAATGTCAGCTTCATGAGCGTCGGCCGGACCTTCCGCGGAAAGCAGGCCATCATGGCCATCGGCGTCGACGAGGAGCCTGACAAGGACACGCTCGAGAACATCGGCAAGATCCCGGCGATCGAGGAGTTCGTCTTCCTCCAGCTATGATGGATTGATGGATACAGCAAGTCGTCCGAGTCCGTACTCCGTAGGATAAGTAACATTTGGGCCGTGTGGCCACAGGTGGCAACGTGATCCATTGTCTGGTTGGGACTTCTGCAAAAAAATTTCGTCACAAGTATATATGTGAACGTACGTGTCTTCGCTTGGCCGCTGTTTAAATAAGAACGATGAATAATGCATGTTTGCATATGTATTGTCGTTGTTTAATGCTTTGTTTGTGAGCATGAGGGCATGTGCTGTATCAGACATTCAGACATATATTCTTGGTGCTATGAACAGTACTAGTAGTACTAATATTTGGTCATTTGACATTGGAATGAGATATTATAAT
>KE373162.1:158198-172289 GCA_000418225.1 Zizania latifolia | reverse complement strand
TTGAACAATAAGAGCCGTGTGTTCCAACCCAGGTAATTGTGATGGGTGTTTGCACTTAGGTCCGGTTTATTTCGTCTTTGAATTTTTTAATCTAGGAATTATAAAATGTTTGTTTATAATAATTCAGAAAAAATAAGTTGTGAATTATTTAAATAATCTAGATTATTAGTAATCTAAATATTGCGTTTGGACGACAAAAGACTACAGTACTCTTAAAACAAAAGTATATTCATATAGGAAAGGACTCCTATAGTCTTTTTTTTAGCCCGATATACATGCGCCCTCAACTTTTGGATTCGGCAACCTAGTAAAGAAATTCGACCATTGTGTTGCCATCTGAAGATAGTACCAACAATAATCCTAACATATACTTTGCAGACCTGGACAACACATAAACAACTCAAAAAGAATCCAGCTGAGCATATATGGCAACGCTACGAGCATAATAAAAATTAGACCTGCATGTTGTAAATGTATTACATTTTATTTAACTTATAGTGATGATATCATATATATATATATATATACCCTCTCTATTTCATAATGTAAGTCTTTCTAACTATATTTAGATTTATCTATAGATCAATGTATATGTTTTGTATATATGTAGATTTATTAATTTATAGATAAATCTAGGTAAAGACAGAAAGACTTACATTATAATTATGGAGGAAGTATAACTTACATTATAATTATGGAGGAAGTATAATCTATTATATTGAAGTTCTAAAATAATATTGTAATTAAGTTAATCTTATTTATTATTGATCTCATTTGTATCAAATAAGTAATAAAATGATATATGGATATGTTATTCATACTTAATAATCATTGTTTGCATTAGTTATATATCTAACTGTTTATGTGTGATGCGGCAAAATTTGTGGACATCACTCCGCTGTGAGTTGGAGGTGCCCTCAACACCCATCAAGCAGTGACTATCCGTACCAAGAATCTTGATGGTCAACGTGGGAAAAAATCCCCGCTTTTTAAGCACCAATGTAAGCCTCACTTTAGAGATGTCCTTAGTACTGTTCCTCTGCTCAAGCGCTATCAATACAAGATAACTTTAACCATAACTATTGCTTTAAATTGGCATAATTAAGTTTATTTTAATACAAGCTTTTATAATATTATACATGTTTAACATTTTATTTATACAAATGATTCAAATAGTCAAAAATAAGATTCAATAATTAAAAAAGGTAAAAACAACTTTTGGAGGAAGAAGTTGTCAAAAAAATGAAACTGGGATATATCTAAGATGAGCTTATCAGATCCCACCCGACTAGCCTAAATAGAGTAATCATATGTGGTATGACATATAATAAGAAAATGATAGATTATCATCGAGATGAAGTTAACAGTTCCTACAAGGAATATATACGATACCTTAACCTATTTGATAAAGATATCTATATTGTAATCATACCCTCCTACATATATATATAAAAGGAGGTCGGGAATAGTGATGTCAATTGGGTATAATGGATGCGGGTAGTACATACACATATCCGTACCTATGAAAAATGTTCATACCCGTATCTATATCCATTACACGTGAAGGATAAAAACCCATGTTCATACCCGATACCTACAGGCGCCGTATACTCACGGGTATACCGTTTACCTATTTACGGATAGACGGCCAGGGGTTCGGTGGGGGTTGAGGTGTGGGTTCGGCGGGGGCCACATGAGGGCCATGTGCTAGGGTGGGTGGGAGCTGCGTGTGGAGTCCACATGCCGGGGGCAGTCAAAGGACACGCGCAGGAGGCGGGGCACGGGGCTGATGGAGGGAGGTGGCGGCTAGGTTGGGGAGAGGAGAGAAGAGAAGAAAGGGTAGGGTTAGGGTTAGAGTGATCAATATAGTTATGATTGATGGGTAAACAAGTGAATGGTTATAAATAGTCACTACCCATATTCGTTTACTAAATTTTTGGGTATAAGGTTAGATCCAATATTATTCTCGTGGGTATAAAATTTAGAACATAGATAAGTCTAGTAAAGTTTTTATGTTTGTGATAGCATTTTGCTATGCGAGGCATTTGCGATGACACCGGTCAAACAAAACTCAAAAAAAGTCGCAATTTAAGCGCCTTTATTTACAAAGACTCTCTTCCGGTCGAAGTTCATCAGCAACTATCAACGAAAGCGCCCCTCACTTCCGGTGCAGAGCGGACGAAGGATGACTTCACAAAAGGAGCAGAAATTTTAAGCTACACACACACAACAACTTGTTTTAAGTGGATCAATCGTGCACCTCGCTCTCCTGCATGCTTCCCTTCTTCCAGAAATAATCGCCAACCACTAGGCGTCTCGCCTAGATCTCCAAATTGAAGTGCAACCAAAAGCTCTGGCCAAACCGGTCCAACATGTCGTCGTCCTCCCCTTGCTGCGCACCTGACGAGCCAGCATGCACCGTGCTTGACAGGGAGAACCACTGCGTCGATCAACCATTCATACATATCTTGTAATTAATCTTGGTAGGTAAAACTGTAGGAAGCGATCGAATCCAATCAGGATTTCACTTATTAATTAAGGGCCCTAATACTCTAGGATTTATATGACAATTAGAAGCGTTAACAGTAGCAATTAAAGACTCAAACTTATCTAGTTATCTCCATGCTTGTTTGATTGCCCCTGCAGTATCAGGTCCCATGCAACCGCGCCATTGTGGATGATTCTTAACTTGATGAGGGGTTAGCGTTTCTTGACACATCAAACTGACGTCCCATCTCAGTCGTTAGTGGTTTTTGCATCACACCCAACTCTTGATGCTAAAGGCATTCTTGGGCGACTGCATGCATTGTTCTATTTAAATACGTGATATATATATCATCCAACTGCAACAGGACAGTCGCTAACACAATCTTTCTTTTGGCGTGTCGCTAGAGTGAGCGAGTGGCTGGATGACTACTGTTGCACGGGACACTCCACTAGCTGACATAAACTCATTGATAATATCCGTATTGAAGATAAAATAACCAAAGATAAACAACATATGAGTAGACCTATCAACTCAAGGTATAATGTGACTACGTGAGCATTGCACTGATTGATGATCTTAACAAACCAGCGACTGAAATTTCAAGAGAGAAAAATTTTACGGTTACCAAAAGATATCACAAATTTTAGTGTTAATTTTAAGAGTGATTTTATAGTCCTTGAGGAGATACTAAAAGTTACCATAATTTTTAGTGTTAATTTACTAAATATTGTGTGGTAACTCATGGTACCTCCTCAAAGATTATAAAATTTCTCTAATTTTAGTATCTATCGGTATCTCAAATATTAAGAGGTACTAAAATTAACACTAAAATTATGATATCTCTTGGTAGCTCTCTAAAAACTGTAAAATCACTTTTAAGAGATCTACAGTCAACGATTGTCAAAAAAATCAGACTTGTTTTTGTCCCTACAAAAATTTACCATCCTAGATTTTTTTTAGTATGTACTATGTAGTAGGTAAATTTTACCATTCATGTGGTAGTAGAACATCAACATCGTGGTATATATCTCACATCTTCTTCAAGAATCTGTTCATTATACTTTGTCTGCCAAATTTTGGAGGAGTGGATATTCTGAAAACAACAGAGCCACCAGGAAACACCAACTCATGCAGCAGGTCCTCTCCAAAGAAGAATATTTATTCTGTTGATGGTTGCCGCTGATCACATATATTCGCAATCATGAGGGCTATGCCCATCGACGCACCGCGTCTCCTACCTGAAAGGCTCGAGCAAATAATTCTGATCCACTTTGCCCTTGATTTACTCATACACATGCAGAGTGTGTGTGCCCTACCTGATTCCTCCGCACACACACATTGTCACATGCATATAGCCCACTTGGCCAAATGGGCAATGGCCACTACAGAAAAGGCAAGAAGAAGACGAAGAAGAAGAAGCTAAAATATTCCCATTTCCATTCGCTCGCTCGGTGCAAAAACAAAAAGGAAAGGAAATAGAAGATCGAACCAACTTTTCTCAAGAAACAAAAGGCTTAGCAGCTTGCTGGCTGCTGCCTTTGTCATCGTTGCAAAAAGATTACATATTTACATATGTATTGCTCTACTGGACTATATATAATCTTGGATGATGTTTTTCTCGTGGCAGTGGTTATCGTTTATCAGTTGCTCTCTTCCCCGTGTGTCATTGCAAAAATTACAGATAACCCCATAAAATTTGACTTTGATGAGGAGGTGGTTATCCAATCCTGTTGTGTTCTGTTTGGCGGCATCAAAGATGTCATCTTTTTCGAGGGAACCAAAACAAAATTGATGTGTGTTCTGTGTTCCTCCAACAATGTTGAGCCACTTTGGTCATCTCATGGAGGCATCAAAACAGACCTAAAACTAAGAAGAAAAATGGAAGCAAAACTCACACCTCAGGGATGTGATGTTCATCTCTGTCTCTCTGGCTCTCACTGTGCTCACCATTCTCACCGTCTTTGAGGTTACCCATGGCGACTTCTTGCACCTTCTTGTCGTCGTCGTTCTCTCCGTTGTTGCTGCTACGGTCTCCGAAGGAGGAGGCTCTGCTCGACATGGGCGTGGCCAAGTACGTCGGCTTCACGTCCCCGGCCATGATCACCAGTATCTTCTCCTCCCATATCGGCGGCGGCAGGTCGGAGGCCGCCGGCTTCGAGCCGTCGACGCCGGGACCGTCGTCGTCGCCACGGCCGGCGCCTCCCTCCAGGTAGCCGGACAGCTTCCAGTACGAGCACGCGAGGATGAGGAGGGCGAACGCTATGAGCCCGAGCATGGCTGCCAGGCCGCCGAAGAGGTACGGCACCGGCGAGTGCCACGCCGAATGCGCGGCGCCGCCGGCCGCCGCCGGAGCTACCACGGCCTTCGCGGCCGCCGTCGCCGTCGCGTTGAACCCTGCTCCTGGCCTCATTGCTTCTGCTGTTCTTGAGATGCTTCTCTGCTCTCTGGCTCGCTGCAATGGTGTGAGGGCGCAGTGCAGCGCGAGAAGGGTTTATTTATAAGAAGGGGAAATGGAGAGGAAAAAAAAAGAAAGAAATTATCCCTGCTTTTATGGATTTTCTAAAATGAAAGTACAGATTAAATTAAACTAGAGTTTACTGTACAACATTTTAGGGCCCATTTGTTTCCGCGTCAGGCAGCTAGAGATTTTTAGTAGGTCTAAGTTGGATAGTCTGAGTATCTAGCCGGTGATAATCTAGAGAAACTAGTGTTTTTCAGCTTCTGGATTTCAGTTCATTTCTAGATTCTGCAGCTACTAATTCTTACAATCTGGGTCTAGAATCTGGACCATTTATTTCAGTTTCAGATTCTAGAAATAGAAGTAGCTGCAGCTGCTAGAAGCTGAAATAAACAGTCACTTAGTGTTGGAAAATTGCATCAAGGGGCTCCTCAAATCTCAATATTATTTTGCCTTTTGGACCGCCGTGTTGGACGACTGTGGTTTTTGGCACTTGGCACAAGGGAGGGGGGCGTCCGTGCAAAATGTAAAGCAAAACCTATTGTGTGCTCTATGTTCCTCCTTTTGGCTCACTTTTGTGCTACTTTTCTCAAATGTTTTGGGAATATTGTAGCATGCATTTGAGTAGTATTGGACCATGTGGAATGCGCTTATCCATAAGAATGGTGGCTTTGGCGTTGTTGAGCCCTCGTTACAGGGTGAGGGTATAGTATGCATTTCGATGACTTATATCGCACTAAGAAAAAGCATAACTAAAATAATAGGAGCTTGGCGTTATCGGTTTCTGCCTTGAGCACATAGTTTTGAAATTTTGCAGATGATCCCCGATGGATTAATAAAATCATTTGTTAATTACTGTTGATTATGTAAGATGGTCCCATAATGTATGTAATCCTAGCTAGATATAGCTAGCTAATAAGCTAATGCATCACCACCTGATCTGAATATCTGATCAGCTACCTGCCAAGGCGGCAAAGTATCTCCCCGACGCGACAGATTAGACCACGCCCAGTCGCCGTTCGCCCTGGATGGCGAACCAGGGGCGCGCGCGCGCACGGCCGCACGTACATACGAGGGCGGGCGGGCGCGGTGCGGTCGCCGGAGCAATCAACCCGGCCCGCCACCACCCAGCGTAAGCCTATTACGTGGGTGGCACAGGATGAGAGATCGGTGATATATATTCGCGCGGCCACTACGCGCGCGCGCGTGCCGTCCATCCGACGCGACGCCGCGTGCCCGTTGGCCGGTCGGCTATAGACAAAGTGATCGAGAGCGCGAGCTAGCTAGTGGGGGCGCCGGGGCGTACTGGTGGGCGGCCGTGGCATGCACCTCTCGAGCGCGACGGATCGCCGTGTCCGTGGCCGTGCGCGCGCGCGCGGCTGGGCCTGGGTGCAGTGCGCGGGTGCGTGAGCGGCAGCTCGCGTCGATGCATGCACTGCACGACGCCAGTACGGGTGGTTCATGCATGCAAGCGGCGGTTTGAGCACTAGCTAGCTTTTGTCTTTTCCCGTGTCGAAGGCCTGCTTTGGAATAGACAAACTTATTAGGTGCATGTACATTAGTCCTATATATTAGAGTGACGTCAGCTGTCTAGACAAGAAGCTGTGGATTTTTATGACATGGAGGAAAGATAAAAAATGGAGATGTAAGAAATACATTATATTAAACTAGAAGATATATCCATAGTCAAAATATGAGAGCAGCTGAAAATTCTTTTTGAGTGCGCCCATGCTCCATAGCTTTGCCCCTGGACAAAGCAAAGTTGGTTGAGTTATTCATCGGCCATATGCATGTGTGTGCCCTTGGGTAGCAGCAACAAACAAAAATGATGGTCAACTTTGTTGTCGTTGTGTGATAGGAGCAATATATGTTGTGGGGGCACACACATACATATATGCATGGGAAATTCATGGAGAAGAGTGTTTTTCTTCTATAGCCGAGGGACTAAGGGCAGTTATAACGGGGAGTGACTTCAAACTATGGTTCCAGAAAAAGCAGCAAGTCAGACAGGATCAAAACATCTCAAACCACCTTTGCTTCAACGGAGAGCGACGAAGCCACCCCTGCTGACCGCCCTAGCCCCGTATAGCGTCGTAGGACTGGGCGGAGGGCGACAACAGCGGAAGTAGAGGCAGAGGGCGACGATGGTGGGAGCGAGAGCTGGGGCGGAGGGTGGCGACGGCGAAAGCAGGGGTGGAGGATGACGGGAGCGGCAAGAGCGAGAGCGGGAGCGGAGGGTGATGGCAGCGGGAGCGAGGGCGGCGAGCGACGGTGGCTAGAGTGAGGGAGCGGGAGCGGGGGTGGTGGGCGACAGTGGCAGGAGCAGGGGCGGCGGGAGAAGGGGCGATGTGCTGGCCAACACGCGTGGCTCCAACTCGTTGCATCAGTTTTTAGATTAAACTCCCGTTGCCTCTACAAGCTACTCCCAGCGCTCAAAACCACCATTCAAGATGAGCTAGAGCCTTCGCTCGACGTGGCCAGTTAAAACCACGCTCTATGCTGGAGCGTTGTAAACGCCCTAATAGAGTCTAAACAATGAAAAGTGACAAGGAAAAAAGGACAAAATAGTTGAGATTGACCCATGTTGAGAGGAAATGACTCCCACTGTACTTAAGGATTGACCAAGAGCTGATTAAGAGACATCGAATTTCGAAGCACCCTCCGAGGACTTCTAGACTCCGACTAGAAGATTGCTTCAGAGCCCCCTTCACTAGGTTCGGAACCCCCTTCACCAGCTTCAGAGCCCCCTTCAGCAGGTTGACTCGAAGACCCTGAAACCACTCTGGAGTAAGGGCCAAAACTAGGGGTTTTAGTCCTCTCCGACAAGACATGTACTTTGCGGTGTTTATATGGCATTTTACCATGTTACCCCTATATAATTTTCTGTATATCACTGCTATAGTTGGTTGTAAGTAGAGGGTAGTTTGGTAACATCCTATTTATGTTATACCTATAAATACCCTCCTCCTTATAAGGGGTAGGGGATCGAACACTTATAGTGTTAATCAATGCTACTTCTACATAAAGGTTATTATTTATTTCGAAGGCCTTGAGCAGAGTTCGAATCCCTGTCTACACTTTGAACCCTTCAAGGTTCTAAACACTAAAAATCTGTTGCGTATTTTCTAATTACGCCAACAATTGGCGCCATCCGTGAGGAATCTAGTTCCAAATTAGCCTCTCTACCACAACCTGCACAATCAACTTCGAAGCATACCTCCAAACCTAGGAAGCCTCCATTCGTCCCGAGGCCTCCCTTCAGCCTGTGAAGCCCCACTTCGACCTAGGGCTTTCCAGTGGCTGCGGGGCCCCCGTAGGCCTCTCTTCGGCCTAGGGATTCCTAGGGGCTGCGGGGCCCTCCGTAGGCCTCCAACCTGGAAAGCCCCCCTTCAGCCTGATGCTTCCCAGAAGCTGTAGGGCCCTCCGCAGGCCTCCCTTCAACCTGAAAAACCCCCTTTCGGTCTCAGGCTTCCCAAGGGCCGTGGAGCCCTCCGCGGGCCTCCCTTCGGCCTAAGGCCTCCGGACATCTGGAGCCTCCGCCAAAATGCCTCGCGAGGCAAGGATCGCTGTAGTTAAAGGTAATTAACGTCCCTCTAGGGAGAGACTTCGCATATAAATCGACTTCGGACAATTTTAACCTAGCGAGGAATACATCGTTATGTTTTTATGGCTTCGACAAACCCCGTACAATGCATTTTCATACCGCTACCCGAACACCCGGTTTCATGCAAGACAAATAAAGCCAACATGCTTATAAACACACAACACACCGGTGTGATCCGCTCCACCATTATCGCTTCACAGTGCCCTCGGGCCCAAAGCGATAAAAACATAGACATACGTGTCTCTGGGTCCCAAGCGCCCCTTTGTTTAAAGCATTGCTTCGCTTCCTAAAAAATATCGGTGTGATCCGCTCCACCATTATCGCTTCACAGTGCCCTCAGGCCCGAAGTGATAAGAATAGAGACATACGTGTCTCTGGTTTCTAAGCGCCCCTTGGTTCGAAATATTGCTTCGCTTCCTAAAAAATACCGGTGTTATCCGCTCCACCATTATCGCTTCACAGTGCCCTCGGGCCTGAAGCGATAAGAACAGAGACATACGTGTATTCGGGTCCCAAGCGCCCCTTGGTTCGAAGCATTGCTTCACTTCCTAAAAAATATCAGTATGATCCGTCCCACCTTTATTGCCTCACAGCGCCCTCGAGCCTAAAGCAATATGAACAAGGGCTACAACGTAGCTCAAGCTAACACCTTGATACGTACTCTCGGGTTTCAAGCAACCCAAAATATTTGAAGCATCCCTTCGTATTATGAAATAACAAACAGCAGTTATAACATCAAAGCTACACGTTCGCAACAATTACTATGTACGTATGAAATGCTCGCATAACCTATACGCTACGCTAGTACCTACCACGAGCAAAGGGGGAGCAATGAAGGCGTATGCGTATAAAGTAGGTTTAATCCAAACGTTCGAGGTCATAAGAAATACGTTTTATTCACAAAAATCAAACTGTGAATATGAAGTGCCTCGTCAGATACACTTCGAATACCAAATATACCCTGAACACAAGTACTACTTCGATTACAACTTAAGACGAAGAGAGACCTTCATAACAAGGATACTACGAGAAAGCACTATCCGAACTTAGCAAAAAACGAATCCCCCTCGTGAAGAATGTCGAGCCTCTCAAAGGCCGGCCCCTCGGGAGCTTCGAAACTCTTATGGAGCCTCCGTTAGCTCGACGACCTTCTCGGCCTTGAAGTTTGTTGACTTCGGCCTTTAGAATAGCCTCCGTCGCACGTAGCCTTTCAGCCTCGGCCTCAGCAGTCTCGTGAGCTTCACGCTCCTAGCGCAGTCTCATCTCCATGTCGGCAATCTTCTTCTCGGCTTCCGAGGCCCATCGACGGAGGCCGCACTCCATGCGCTCGGCCACCTCCTCTCATTTATGAAAAACCCTCGAAGTCATCCGCATCAAAACAAGGACCTTCAAAAAATAAGTTGGCCAAAAATAAGGCTAAAACTATAAAATAAACAATAGTACGTTGAAATGTTCGGTACCTGGTACATGGTCTCTTCGGTTGCTATGGTGACGTTGGAGTGATGATGCCTCGCTACCGCGGTCACCAGGTCGCTTCTCGCTTCTCGTGATGTCCTGATGGGCCTGAATGTAATGCTCCAAGAGCCTGCCTAGCGCCCCTAGGGGGTGCGAAGGCCCTGAGGAAGAGGATCCTCGTGTCCTGGTAATATGATCCTCTTTTTCAGGTAGGATCCAGACATCCCTAGGAGTTATAGGCTACGAGGAGATGTTGATGCCATCATCAGCTTTGACCTCCTAAGCGAGGTCCTCCTCGGTTTTCTCAACCTCGTCATCTGTCTGCCTCCTTTTTAAGTCTCTCCGGTCGCTGCCATGTCTAATATTCCTGGAGGGTCGGTGCCAGGCTTGGCCTAGGCATGGTTGAACCGCCCTCACTCTGTGATGGTTCATCTTCGGAGATTTAACCATGCCTGATATCGTTTAAAGCTCCTAAGGTAGGCCCTGTCTTTTTTGTAGCTGCATTTAATGCTCCTCGACCGACAGTCGAAGAGAATTTCAGGGATCGGCGTATCCCGATCAAGCTCGTGGGGTCAAAATACAACTGGATTCAAAGCGCATTCTACCTCTTCATTTGAAAGGCTACATGCGAGAGGCTACTGTTGGAGGAAATGACTTCCACTGTTCTTAAGGATTGACCAAGAGCTGATCAAGAGACATTGAATTTTGAAGCACCCTCCGCGGACTTCTGGACTCTGACTAGAAGATTGTTTCGGAGCCCCTTCACTAGGTTCAGAGCCCCCTTCAGCAGGTTGACTCGAAGGCCCTGAAACCACTCCGGAGTAAGGGCCAAAACTAGGGGTTTCAGTCCTCTCTAACAAGACATATACTTTATGGTGTTCATATGGTATTTTACCATGTTACCCCTATGTAATCCTCTGTATATCACTGCTATAGTCGGTTATAAATAGAGAGTAGTTTGGTAACATCCTGTGTATGTTGTGCCTATAAATACCTTCCTCCTTGCTAGGGGGAAGAGATCGAACACTTGTAGTGTTAATCAATACTACTTCTGTACGAAGGTTATTGTCTATTTCGGAGGCCTTGAGCAGAGTTCGAGCCCCTGTCTACACTTTGAACCCTTCGAGGTTCTAAACAATAAAAACCTATTACGTATTTTCTGATTACGCCAACAACCCATTAATTTCGGTGTTTTATATGGTTCATAATTGGTCTGATCAACATATAGAGAGATTAAGGATGTTTTGGTAGCATCCCAGCTAGCTCTATCTTTGAAGTCCTTCCAAGTCACCAAAGGGTGTACAGCTTCGTCAAAAGTAATGTCATTGTGTCGATGTTTGGTCACTGCTCCTGTATCTGGATAAGGTTTGTGAGGAATATTCTCAACAAAATACCACATTGTTGTTCATGTAATTAAAGAAACTCCAACATTGTTAATGACTGGGAGCTTTAGATTTTGGTGTTAAGCAATGCACAATCCTGCAGCTGAAGATTATTGGCATGCAGTAGTCATCAGAGACCAACATATTAGCTAGAACCGTGACCCACATGTAGTGACAGATTGTGTGGATGATCCGATGGTTTCGCCTAACGTAAAAGGAGCCCCGTTTGAAATACATGAAACCCCTCCAGGTTCCTATGGGATTCGGAATATTTCGTATACACAATTATGCAAAAATCATGTAAAATTCCAAAGATTGCCCAATTAACTTTTGATGTCAGATGGCCACTTTTCTGCATTGACAAACAGCTACTCGTTACGTAGGAATCCACTATATATATGTGTTATTAATTAAGACTATCTTGTTGCTCAAGATCATTTTTAATTAAGTACGAAGTGGTTGCACTGACCTAATCTGACAAACGAAATTACTACTTTATCTGTTTCACAATGTAAAGGCCTGCTCGGCAGAGCTGTCAGAGTAGCCGAAAGTGATTAAGCTATTTTTTTTCTGTTCCTTAGCTTCTAGTTTATTTCAGATAATCACTCTTAGAATTCCACTCATTAAGCTAAAAGCTGAAAACTACTGTTTGGCAGAGCTCCCCCTAATTTCAAGCGGGAAGCTGCTCTGAGAGCTCTGCCAAACAGACCCTAAGTTACTGATTTTTTAGTTAATCTTCTTCGAATTTAACCAATTTTATGAAAAGATATACTAATAAATACATCAAATTAGTTTTATTAAATCAACCATTAAATATGTTTTAATACTGTATTTATTTAATATTATTAATGTTAATATATTTTTACTTAAATTTGATTAAAATTGAAGAAATTTGACTTTAAAAAATTCAAATACTTACATTGTGAAATGAGTGTAGTATAATACTGCAGCTCACTTGATTTTAGCCACCGCAATACTGAGACCGTAAAGTAGAAACACGATTTAACATAAAGAGGGCAAAAAAGAAAAATGTTATTAGCTAGGGAGTAAAGCGATACATTTTTAGTAAAGTTTGGGCCTGAGCAGTAGTTGAAAGGGTAAAATTGATTTGTCACTTTAAACAATAGTAACATCATTTCAATGTCTCAGCTTATGCTTTTATGGTTGATACTCCTACATTTTTTGTTTATATATATATATACTAATTAATAATTAATACATGATGAAAAGAAGACATCACATCCTCTCCGTAAGCCTAAATATTTGTCCAGATTATAACGGCTGGATTAAAAAAAGATATAACATTACAGAGGGGAATTGGAATAGAAGTTGCAATAAAAATCTGTAATCTATTGAGTTTAAATAGAAAAAAGGAATTGGGAGTTTGAATATTAACCAAATACAACAATATGTGTATGCTAGCCGTGCAAATACGTGTGCTATTACGCTAGTTTTATATCTAACAGAACATTGATGGTTTCAACGTATTCACATGTGTTTAAGGCCAATAAAATCCTCTACAGTAATACAATTATAATATAATAAGCAATTGATATGTCTGACATGTGGATCGGACTTACTTTAGCCCTAAGAATTCGCACTATAAATACATTATGACAGAGGATATGTATCTGTCATATCTACCACCAAAACCAAATATGATAAAAGACATGTTTGATATTTTTAATAGCTAGCTAGATAATTTAAGAATCTAATTAATGAGAATATGAAGAAGCTAGTATTTTCTAGTTTATTTTTATACTATATCTATAATCTGAATCGTTTGTTTTAATTTCTGATTTTTGAAACAAACAAATTGAAAAATTGAAATAATGTGAATTAGAGGGAAACAATAATTTTCGTAAAAAGGGAACGATAATTCTGCTTTTTTAAAATATAAAGGTGAAAACAAATTCGGATTACTACTCCATCTCGGGCCCCGCCACTTTGTGCCCTGTCTGCCAACTCCCCCTACGTGATGATGCACCCACAGAGACATGGGGCCCAGCTCCAATTTCCAAACGCGGGGCCCACCAACCGTCGTCACACTCCACGGAGCATTTTCGCAGCCAAGTGCGCCGCGTACATGAAAAGTAAACTCTAAACTTCCGTGACATGGCAGGAGGCGAAACTATTCGTACCCGTAAATTGCACACAGGTTGTGTAGCTTCCTGTGCAATTTCTGAGTTCATGCATGGCATCTTCGAGGGGGGAATTTTTTCGAGTTATAAATGATTGATGCGACGTAGAAACTTCGAGAGTGGTATCGGAGACCATGTCAGCAAATCTAATTGGAATTTGTAGAATTATTCGCATTTATATTTTTGAGAATTTTTCTCATGTTCTCTTTTTTGTAAAGAGCAGGAATCAAGAGCAATGGCAAAAAAAAAAGTTCACTGTTTTTTACGACGAAATATAAAGACTATTTTTACTATGCATCGTAACATCAGTTGATCTTTAGTTTTTAAATGATTCAGATTAATTTCTACTACTAATCTAACCTAATGAGGGATAATAGAATGTACAGAGGGCAAAACTATCCAAAATTATTTTGATGTGAGAGTTAAAGTGGTAATTTTTTAGAGTGATTTTACAGTCTTGAGGAGGTAACAGGAGATACCACAATTTTTAGTGTTAATTTTAACACCTAAAAATTATGGTAATTTCCCAATTTTTTATATGTAAAACCCTAGCAACGTAATCT
>KE373162.1:125472-146669 GCA_000418225.1 Zizania latifolia | reverse complement strand
ATCACGCACGAGGGCGGCGGCGAACGAGCACGAGGGCGGTGCGGTGCTCGCGTCGACCCTTCGCCTGCCTCTGTATGAGACAGAATACAACACAGCAGGGGCAGAAGAGACATTTCTAGCGCATGAAAACATAAAAGGAATTTCAGAAATGCTGAAAAGAAGAAAATAGCAGTGAAAACAAAGAAGCAATGTTGGGAGTGGCAATTTTACGAAGTGATTATTGAGAGTGGCAAATCTGCAAAAAGTGCACTCTTGGGAGTGGCAAATAACCAATTTTCTCGTTTTGTTCTGCATACATGGAGTGGATGAAAGATATATTTTTTGTTGATTTCTCACAGATCATGTGATTTCAGGAGCAGAATGGGGTTGCAAATATGGCATTGGCTTCTTATCTTCTTCAGCTTGGCCCCATTGTCTAGTAGCTTAAGTGCAGATGGTCTGGCCCTTCTTGATCTCGCAAAGACTCTCATACTGCCCAGTTCCATAAGCTCGAATTGGAGCGCTCATCATGCAACTCCATGTAAATGGAAAGGAGTTGATTGTGATGAAATGAACAATGTGGTTTCTTTTAACTTATCATATTCAGGTGTGTCTGGTTTTCTAGGGCCTCAAATAGGACTCATGAAGCACCTGAAAGTCATTGATTTATCAGGTAACAGTATATCAGGACCACTACCCCCTTCCATTGGCAACTGCACCAAACTGGAGGAACTCTTGCTACTAGACAATCAATTGAGCGGGAGACTTCCAGATACCTTGAGCAATATTGAAGCACTAAAGGTTTTCGATATCACCAACAATAGCTTCACGGGCGAGGTTCAATTTAGATTTGAGAAATGCAAGCTTGAGATTTTCATCATGTCGTTCAATTACCTCAGAGGTGAAATCCCGGTGTGGATAGAGAATTGTAGCAGCTTGACACAGCTTGCATATGTCAACAATAGTATCACCGGTCAAATACCAAGTTCAATTGGTTTATTGGGAAACCTCTCTTATCTTCTATTTTCTCAGAACTCCTTGTCAGGGACAATCCCTCCTGACATTGGTAACTGTCAAATGTTGCTATGGCTGCAGCTGGATGGAAACCAGCTTGAGGGCACGGTTCCTAAAGAACTAGCAAACTTGAGGAACTTGCAGCAGCTTTATCTTTTTAACAATCGCCTCACTGGGGAGTTTCCTGAAGATATATGGGGCATCCAAAGCTTAGAAATTGTTGACATATATAACAACAATTTCACTGGGCAGCTGCCCCCAGTGTTGGCTGAGCTGAAGCACCTGCAAGAAATTTTGCTACAGAGTAATTCATTCACTGGGTTCATACCACCAGAGTTGGGTGTCAACAGCAGTTTAGTAAAAGTTGACTTCACAAACAATAGTTTTGTTGGCACAATCCCGCCGAAAGTTTGTTCAGGAAGAAAACTGGTAGTTTTTAACTTGGGGTTAAATCTTCTCAATGGTAGCATCCCATCTGGTATCACTGACTGCCCATCTTTGAGGCGAGTAATTCTCCAGAAAAATAATCTTGTTGGATCAATTCCACAATTTGGAAATTGTAGAAATCTTGATTATATTGATCTGAGCTATAATTCTTTAAGTGGCTACATTCCTGCTAGCTTGAAGAAATGTATCAATGTCACATTTGTGAACTGGTCAAGAAACAAGCTTGCCGGTCCAATACCATCAGAAATTGGACACTTAGTGAGCTTAGAAAGACTTAATCTCTCAGGAAACAGACTAGTGGGTGAACTCCCTGTGCAAATTTCCAGGTGCTTCAAGTTATCTCAGCTTGATTTGAGTTTCAACTCTTTGAATGGTCCAGCACTTACGACTGTAAGTAACCTTAAATTTCTGTCACGGCTACGGTTGCAGGAGAATAAATTCAGTGGTGGCTTACCTGATTCTCTATCACAGTTGGATATGCTTATTGAACTGCAGCTTGGTGGCAACATTCTTGGGGGCAGTATCCCTTCATCGTTAGGAACATTAGTTAAATTGGGCATTGCGTTAAACCTTAGTAGAAATGGACTAGTGGGTGACATTCCACCTCTGCTAGGTAATTTGGTGGAGCTGCAGAGTTTAGATTTGTCATTTAATAATCTCACTGGAGGTCTTGCTTCATTAGGAAACCTACAGCTTTTGTATTCCTTTAATGTTTCCTATAACATGTTTAGTGGACCAGTGCCAGAAAATCTAGCAAGGTTTCTGAATTCCACTCCAAGTTCATTTAGTGGAAATCCAGGTCTATGCATGTTTTGCCATGACAATGATTCGTCTTGTACAGGAACTAATGTTTTAAAACCTTGTGGTTCACTGAGGAAAAAAAGTGCACACACACCACTCAAGATTGCTATGATAGTTCTTGGTTCATTGTTTGTGGGTGCATTTCTGGTACTCTGTGTCCTTCTAAAATATAGATATTTCAAGCCTAAACTTAGGGGTGAGTTAGGTCTATTATTTCAAGGGTCTTCTAAATTAAATGAGGCTATAGAAGTGACTGAAAACTTCAATAATAAGTACATTATTGGCACTGGAGCTCATGGAGCTGTTTACAAGGCAGTACTGAGGTCAGGAGAAGTATATGCTGTAAAGAAGCTTGTACATACTGCTCACAAGGGCCCAAATGCAACCATGATCCGAGAACTGCAGACACTTGGTCGGATTAGGCACAGGAACCTGATAAGACTAAAGGAATTCTTGTTTAAAAGTGAGTATGGTTTGATCCTCTATGATTTTATGGAGAATGGTAGCCTTTATGATGTGTTGCATGGTACTGAACCCGCTCCAGCTTTGGACTGGAGCATCCGCTACAACATAGCTCTTGGAACAGCCCATGGTCTAGCATATCTCCATAATGACTGTCACCCTACTGTCATTCATCGAGATATTAAACCAAAAAATATATTGCTGGACAGTGACATGGTGCCGCATATCTCAGATTTTGGCATTGCGAAGCTCATGGATCAATATCCTGCGGCTTTTCAGACCACAGGAATTGTTGGTACTATTGGTTATATTGCCCCAGGTACAGGTTAAATGAAACCGCATATTGTCTTTGTGATCAAACTACAATATTCTGTCCTTTTCCTTTCCCCCTTGTGATCATGTTGCATAATGATTTAATAGTGGAAATCTTTTTTGTTATATGGGTTTTGATCATCTGCTAGTTTAGTCTGGACCAGCATACATGATTTCTTCTGTTCAGCATTAATATTCAGCGATAGCTACTCATTGATTTTTTTTTAAAAGATAGAGTGCATGACACAAGGATGCCATACATAGTTACGAAGTTGTGTACCTTAGATGCCTGCATAATCGACAATCACAACAACAACAAAGCCTTTTAATTCCAAACAAGTTAGGGTAAGCTAGAGTTAAAATCAAACAAGAGCTATTAATCAAGGTTTAGGCATATGAATAGCTTCTTTCCATACACTCCTATTCAAAGCCAAATCTTTAGGAATATTCTATCTTTTCAAGTTTGCTTAATTGACATCCAATGTATATTTTTGTTATAACAGCTGTCTTAGATATTTTGGAAAAGTATTAAATCAGTATAACTGATTTTAAAGGTAAACAGTTAACGGTGTAAACCAACTTCCCAATTTATTCATGTGCCTTGAAAACCATGATAACAACTGAATAGATAGCTTCTTGTCATTGCTCATATTTGTATGGTTCAGTTTCTTTCTGTGAATATTTTTGAATCAAGCATTTGGCACAGTGATATCTGATGGGTGATATGTTTTCTTTCAGAAATGGCTTTTTCAACCAGGAGTAGCACAGAATTCGATGTGTATAGCTATGGTGTAGTATTACTTGAGTTGGTCACCAGAAAGATGGCCTTGGATTCCTCATTCCCTGGCAACATGGACATAGTTAGTTGGGTGTCCTACAAGTTGAACGAGACTAATCAGATCGAAACTGTCTGCGATCCAGCTCTCATGCATGAAGTACATGGCACAGATGAAATGAAAGAAGTGCGCAAGGTGCTGTCATTAGCTCGTAGATGCACATCAAAGGAGGCAATTAAAAGGCCTTCCATGATCGGTATTGTGAAAGAGCTGACAGATGCAAGGAATGTTGCCGGCTCATATTTCAAGCAGGGGAGATCAGGTCGCAGCAATTCTTGATGGCTGACACTCAGGATACAAAAGCAAAAAACTTGTACCATCAATTTTAGTGGATACCAAGAACATGCCAATGGCCAAATGGTGGGGCCACCAACCCAAGTTCAAGTTGTAATTTGTAAAACTGGCTCAGGAGCCTATCCGCTGCATGGGGTGTAATTCTTCATTTATTTAGTGTTGTCGGATCTGGTAATAGACGGTCTCAACAGAACTGTCAACTTCTGAAGCGTACATGGCATGGAGGGTGTGAACTTTAGTTTAGGTGTTTGAGCAACATTGTAGGTGAGGTCTCCGTGCCCAAAATCTTCATCAGTTTCTTGTATATACGATCTTTGTGTGCAGTGAAATTGTAGAAAATCTTTATGTGCAGTCCCTATATGTTGTGCACAGAAGTTCTTTGTCATCTGCACTTGGAGCACTCTGATTTTGATCTGATTATTGGCCATCGAATGTGTTAAGATATCAGTGTTTTATAGTTACAGTTCAGTCTAAATTAACTGCGTACTTCTCGTGCCTGTCGATCTCCAATTTTTTTAGTTTTATTAACCAAAAGCTGAAATGATGGCCACACGGACATCATCCTGGAACGTGGATGACAAACAAAAATGCAGAAATGCAGAAATGCAGGGCACTAACACAGCGGCAGGAATACTGCCAATTACTGCTTCAAAGTTACAACTTTAGAGTTTAGAAATGATCTTTTTTCGATTAATAAAAATTAATCGACGTGTAAACCTGAAGGCGGTCACGCTAGCGTCAAGGTGCCGTATGAGTAGAAGGCGGTGTGGATAGAGGTTGCAAGCTGATGCCCTATAACCGTGTAGTTTATTGGCGTGTGACCAAATGGCTGTCAACTTCATGACAGAAACAATCACCGTCTACTACGAATTTAGCTGCCACACACGTGAACAAAGTCAGCCGTCCTAATTAACAATTTCTCATGTCGTTAGTGCATTAGGTTGGTGGCACTCATAGTCATGTACCTGATAGGATAACAAAAGAATTGTGATCGTGGGCTGAGTCAACGTTGTAAATATTTGATGCAGTAGCAAATGGCCAAAGCTAGCTGTGGAGAATATTTGCTACTTAAGATAAAGTTGTGCTACCTAATACAGTTACTTTCATGCTAAGATACTGCAGATGGTTTTATGAAAGGTACTCCCTCTATCAAAAAAAGATTTCATATCTAGCCTTCCAACTTTGTTTAAAAAAAGACTTAATTTCTACTTTCTTACTCCATCTGTTTCGCAACGTAAGTCGTTTGACTTTTTTTAACATCAAACTTCTTCAACTTTGATCAATTTTATAGAAAAGATATACAAATAATTATAATATCAAATTAGTTCCATTAAATATGTTTTAACAGTATAGATATTCCACTTAAAATATGTTGATGATATGTGACTTTAACATGAGGTTCATTTTTGTTGTCGTGGGACGGCCGGGATTGTTATATGACATGAGGGTGTTTAATAATGTTTTACGTAAATACGGTGCATAGTTCCCACATCCTACAAATGGTATAGAAACATTTTAACCAACTAGGTTTTCTAGCTCATATAAAGAGGCCAAGTATCATTTACCGGAGTTTTGAAATACATCACATCCCACTGGCAACAAGGTATTGAACCACTTATACCAATCTCTTCCTAATGTTATTGAATTCTATTAGACTTACCAAGTTATGCTATGCTCAAGCAAACTAAAATAATACATGCATGCATGAATCATCATAATTTCATTCGAAATAGTGTTTTCAGTGATAAATAATTTAACCGGTATGATCAAGACAAAAACTATACGTGGATACCTTCCTCTCTCGTGAGTACAAGTCAATTAGGAGATAAAGAGGACAGCATGAATGCTTCCGTGATAATATTGCTAATGTTTTATTCGCTAGAAGATAGTAATTTATTTGTGAGAGCATATTTCCTTGAAGAGAGTAATTAGGAGTTGAAAACCTGATTAACTCGATAATCAATATATTGATTAATTAAACATTGTAGATTGCAGAGTTCATAAATACTTTTAAACGGTTATCTAAGCAGCTGACGTAAATAATTTTTGGAGACATCCACGCCTGAATCCTAGCTGTGCGCCTGTACCGCGTTACAAAACGAATAAAACGAAACACGGTCAAGACTAAATTCAAATATTTTATTTTCACACATGAAATATTAAATTTCAACTACTAAATCATAACAACAAAAGTATTGTACATAGTTATTTCTTCGTGTTAAAAACTGTATCGCCGAATGTGTATCTGTTTAAAATATTCTTCGATAACATGATAAAATATTTTTTACTAGGAGTAAACACTATTTATTTTTTTCAAATCTTAAATGCACTAAATGAAACATTATTATTAAAAAAACTAAATGAAATATTATTGTTAAAAAAAAGCCAATGTGAACGTGCTTCCACAAGTCCTCTCCATCTGCTTACACCTGTGGTGTGAACGCAAATCGCAATCCGAAAAGGCCTACGCGTACCATGGCAAATGCGTGTGAACCGCCCACACCAGCCTTCGTCGTGTACTCGCTTGCGGCCCTACCGGTCCCGAATCCGCCATTACTACGGCAACTACCGCCGCCACCATCAGCGGTAGAGAGGCTGGCCGACAGACATCTGATCCTGTCAAAAGAAGAAAGATTTCTCGTGTCTGCGGGGAAGTACAGTTCCTTCCGGTTGCTTGCCACCTCTCGTGCTACCGTCTCTCTGTGGGCGTTCGCCATGGACAGACAGTTCAGCCATTAGCACAGCGCTGGCCTTGATTCCCCTGTGGAGATCCATCTGCGGCCTGCCGGCGCTGGTTGCTAGCTAGTACGCTCTTCTCCTATTCTTCATCTTGCTCACATGCAGCTAGAGTTATCTCCTGACTCCTCCTCCCCTTGCGGTTCCCCAATGGGGATGAATCTTTTGCTCCATCTGGAAGACTGGAGCGAACTGCTAGTCTGATTCGTCCGTACTCCATACTTTTGGTCGAAGCTTTCTTAGTGCCTCTGCTTTGATTCTTTGTTATTGTTTGCTTGCATTGCGCTTGGTCACCGGGTTCTTGGTTTATCTATACGGGCGCCTGCTTTTTTATGCTGAGCCGGTAGGTTGTAGGGTAATTTCCAATGGAAGAGCAAATTTGGTGGCTTGGTGCTAGTCCTCTCCCTCCTACTAAAAAAGGATTCTTGGGTGCCATTCCTGCAGTTGAAGTGCGGTATTGGTTGGCATTGTGGGGTTTGCTCATAGATGCTTCTGATGTTCCGCCTCCTGGCCCCAATCTGAGGATTAGTGGAACATGCGATTCAAGAGGATATCTATCTCATCTGTATTGTAGTGATTTTGGAGCGAATTAGAGTTTTTTCGTAGCCTTTATATCTTGAACAACATACTCGATGCTCAGTGGCACTGATCTGTTTGCTTGGGAAGAGATGTGCTTTCGCATTTGTTTCCTCCCCGAGATCCATCCAGGTTGGAGACTTGGAGTGTCTTTGGACGGTCGCTTTCACGGTTGACCTCCTCGCTAGTCGCTACTGTTTTGTGGAAATTAGCGGTGCTTTCTTGAACTAAACGCGTTCTCTTGTGCTACTTATTGAACGTTCCCGAGTTTACCTGGAGAGGAGAAAACGGCGGGCTCTAGTTTTGACATCTTGCATGGGTCGCACTCGCACAAGCTAGTTCTTCAAAACTGTGCCTTTTGATCGATGATTGCTCAAAAGTTTCTAATTTGTCTCTTAAGATGAAAGCATGCATTTATGAGACAGTTCTAGGAACCACTTCAATCTTGCACTGACCGCTCTACAAACTTTTTTCAGGCACAAAATGAGGCTGGTTGTGTGGCACTGGTTTTTCTTCTTATTCACATTTGTTTCATCGTCGTGGAGTTTGACTTCGGATGGTCTAGCCCTTCTTGCTCTGTCCACGAATCTCATATTACCTAGTTCCATAAGCTCCAGTTGGAAAGCTTCTGATACAACTCCTTGCAAATGGTATGGGGTTTCCTGTGATAAAAAGAATAATGTGGTTTCTCTTGACCTGTCATCTTCTGGAGTTTCTGGTTCTCTAGGACCCCAGATAGGAATTATGAAGAGCCTACAAGCAGTCATCTTGTCAAATAACAGCATATCTGGTTCAATCCCTCGAGAATTGGGCAACTGTAGCATGCTTAATCAATTGGATTTGTCCATCAACGATTTTTCTGGTGAGATTCCAGCATCCCTTGGTAACATAAAACAACTTTCAGCACTCTCTTTGTACAGCAACTTTCTTACTGGCAAAATACCAGAGGTATTGTTCAAGAATCAGGTTCTGGAGGAAGTCTACCTCCATTACAATAATCTCAGTGGTTCTATTCCCTCGTCTGTTGGAGAAATGACTAACCTTAGAACCTTATGGTTGCATAGCAATACATTATCTGGAGTTCTTCCAGATTCAATTGGCAACTGCACCAAGTTGGAGGAGCTGTATCTACTAGATAATCAATTGAGTGGGAGTCTTCCGAAAACCTTGAGCTATATCAAAGGACTGAAGTATTTTGATGCCACTGCAAATAGATTCATTGGTGAGATCACATTCAGTTTTGAGGACTGCAAGCTAGAGGTATTCATATTGTCATTCAATCAGATAAGGGGCAAGATTCCATCATGGCTAGAGAATTGTAGTAGCTTGAAAGAGCTTGGACTTGTCAACAATAGTATCTCTGGCCAGATTCCAGCTTCTCTTGGCTTATTGAGAAACCTCACTCATCTTTTACTTTCTCAGAACTCATTGTCTGGGCCAATTCCTCCTGAGATAGGTAACTGCCGTTTGCTGGAGTGGCTGGAGTTGGATGCAAACCAGCTCGAGGGCACTGTTCCTAAAGAGCTAACAAATCTGAGTAACTTGAAGAAAATATTTCTGTTTGATAATCGCCTCACTGGGGAGTTCCCTGAGGATATTTGGAGCATTAAGAGTCTGGAAAGTGTTCTTATCTATGAAAACGGTTTTACTGGGAAGCTACCTCCAGTGTTAGCTGAGCTGAAGTTCCTACAGAACATTACCCTATTCAATAATTTCTTCACTGGAGTCATACCACCAGATTTGGGTCTTAATAGCCGTTTACTCCAAATTGATTTCACAAACAACAGTTTTGTTGGTGGAATACCACCTAACATTTGTTCAGGAAAAAGATTGAGAGTTTTGGACTTGGGGTTTAATCTTCTCAATGGTAGTATCCCATCCAGTGTTGCGGACTGCCCAGGTTTGCAACGAGTTATTCTCCAAAACAACAATCTAGATGGGCCCCTTCCACGATTTAGAAACTGTGTAAATCTAAGCTATATAGATCTAAGTCATAATTTCTTAAGTGGCAACATTCCAGCAAGCTTGGGCAGATGTGTCAATATTACGATGATAAACTGGTCACAAAACAAACTTTTTGGTCCAATACCGTCTGAAATAGGAGACCTAGTGAATTTGAGAGAGCTTAATCTCTCACACAACAGCCTACAAGGTGTACTTCCAGTGCAGATTTCTAGTTGCTCCAAGCTGTATTTGCTTGACTTGAGTTTCAACTCTTTGAATGGTTCGGCACTCACAATAGTAAGCAACCTGAAGTTTCTGTCACGGTTATGGTTGCAAGAGAATAAATTCAGTGGAGGCATACCTGATTCTCTCTCGCAGTTGGATATGCTTATTGAGCTGCAACTTGGTGGTAACATTCTTGGGGGCAGCATCCCTTCATCATTAGGAAGGTTGATAAAACTGGGCATTGCGTTGAATATTAGTAGTAATAGCCTCGTTGGTGATATCCCAATCCTACTGAGCAATTTGGTGGAGCTGCAAAGTTTGGATTTGTCACTTAATGACCTTACTGGAGGTCTGGACATGTTAAGGGATCTACAGTTATTGCATGACTTGAATATTTCCTACAATAGATTCAGTGGTCCGGTCCCAGAAAATCTTCTGAAGTTTCTGAATTCCTCACCAAGCTCCTTTAATGGTAATCCAGGTCTCTGCATCTCTTGCCATGCCAACGATTCCTTTTGCAAGGAATCTAATGTTTTGAAACCTTGTGGAGAGACTAAAAGAGTACACAGTCGATACAAGATTGCTCTTATAGTTATTGGTTCATTGTTCGTTGGAGCAGTTGTGGTACTTATACTGAGTTGCATCCTTTTAAAGTTTCGACATCCAAAGGCTAAAAGTAAAGAAGCAGTCAGTACTTTATTTGAAGGTTCTTCTTCTAGATTAAATGAGGTTACAGAGGCGACTGAAAACTTTAATGACAGATATATCATTGGTACAGGTGCTCATGGAACTGTTTACAAGGCAGCACTGAGGTCAGGAGAAGTATATGCTGTAAAGAAGCTTGCAATTTCTGCACACAAAGGTTCATACAAAAGCATGATCAGAGAACTGAAGACATTAGGTGAAATTAGGCATCGCAACTTGATAAAGCTGAAAGAATTTTGGGTAAGAAGTGAGTATGGGTTCATGCTTTATGTTTATATGGAGCAAGGTAGCCTTTATGATGTTCTGCATGGGATCCAACCTCCTCCAAGTTTGGACTGGAGCACGCGCTATAATATATCTCTCGGTACTGCCCATGGGCTAGCATATCTTCACGATGACTGTCGCCCTGCAATCATTCACCGTGATATTAAGCCAAACAATATACTTCTGAACAAGGATATGGTGCCACATATATCAGATTTTGGCATTGCAAAGTTCATGGACCAGTCTTCCGTGGCTCCACAGACCACTGGAATTATTGGCACCATTGGATATATGGCCCCAGGTATGCCTGAAATAATGCATTTTATAGTTGTTTCCTTTTCCACATTAGCACGTTTACCTTGAAGCATTTTGTTGAAACCCTGATGTCTCATAAATTTTATAGTCTCTATCCAACTATACATAACAACAGCTGCATCTCACTGTTCCTAAGACTAGAAAAATGTTATTGAGAAGTTGGTGGAAAATGAAGAAGAATGAAATGGAAAACTTAATCTCGGAAATATAGAATAAACAAAAAATAACAGTTTTTTCGTAATCTTGATGTTAATAGTGCAAATCCAAAGGAAAGAAAGAAGAATCAGTAACTACTTGAAAAAAATAAAAAATATATTATGTTACTGAGATCTGCCTGTGGGGTTCAATTCTTGAAACCATTTGTTAGATAATGGAATTCTTGAAACCATGAATTCGATATTCATGTTTATATATTTCTGATGGGCTGTGTGGTTCTTTGCAGAGTTGGCATTTTCCACAAGGAGTAGCACCCAGTCTGACGTATACAGCTACGGCATTGTACTACTTGAGCTTCTAACAAGAAAAATGGCAGTGGATCCTTTGTTCCCCGACAACATGGACATTGTCAGTTGGGTGACCTCCACCCTCAATGGCACCGACCAAATCGAAGTCGTCTGTGACCCAGCTCTCATGGAGGAAGTTTACGGCACGGTCGAAATGGAGGGAGTGAGCAAGGTCCTCTCCTTGGCCCTTAGATGTGCAGCGAAGGAGGCGAGCCAAAGGCCAGCCATGGCTGATGTCGTGAAGGAGTTGACTGACGCTAGGCCTGCTGCCGGGAAGCTGTCAAAGCCGAAGAAAATAGCCTCCCCCAGCTCCTACTGACGGCTAGATTTGGCACAGTTGTAGACTTGTACTGTGAAATGTAGAATGTTTGTAGCCCCGGTTTCGTTCTTTGTATTGAGCAATGACACTAGCAAAAGTACGTCATGGTTGAATAGAATGGGGGCCGGCAGCTCAATTTTGACTGTTAACAGTTTGTACTTTGTACTCAATCTGCCGGTACTAACCACATTGTAGAATGTAAATGATCTGTGTGCAGCTGAATGTACCTTGGACTCATGTAGCTTACAGTTACAGGAGCTGATTGTGTTTGACTGAAAGGAGGGAAATAGCTGGTCAGTGGTCACTCAACTTCTTGGTGCTATTTGCTGCAGCGGTGTAGATCAGGGGTTGTTTTCTTTTTGGGAGCTGTGTGTTCAGAGATCGAGTGTCTGTGTCTGTGTGTTTGCATGCTCAGCGTTAGTGCCGGCCTGGGGTGGTGGTAAGCTCAGAGATTGGGCGGCCCGCGTGGTGGCACGGGGATCGCGGTTCAGCGGCAGGGCGGGGAGCCGGCCAGCCGTGGCCCGGTGCCCAGATAAAAATAGAGTGGAAAGTTTTCCTTCGTTCCGGAAAAAAAGGAAACGGAGAGGCTTATACGGACGCAGATACGAAATTTTTCAGAACAGAAATGGATATGGAATTTTTTGTTTGGAAATGAAAATGAAAACGGAACGATGATTTCTGCCGGAAACGGCAGCGGATCCGCCTAAAAGATACACAATTTTTTTGCTTTCATCAGCCCATTCTCCTTTTCCTATTCATGCCACAGCCCAAGGCCCAGGAAAGAACACAGCAAGTCTGGCATCCGCTGCTGGGCCACTGGTTGCTTCGCCGCACACCGCCACGTAGTACTCCAGCAGGCTTCCGGTGACCGCAGCAGCCAGCAGGCATCAACAGCAGCCAGTGCCCATCACTCATCCATTCGTGAGCTCTGAAAAAAAAATTATATCAACTATTAGATTAAAAAATAGCCAACGCTTTGCATTATTTTTACAGTTTATTTTTACCTGTGCATATAAATATGGGTGCAAATACTAAGAGACATTCCTTTTAGTTTATTTGTTGCATTATCGTTATATTATTTTTATGGCCGACCCTTGAAACTTTGGAAGCACCGCTCGCTGCCTGCTCTTTAATTGTTACGTAAGTTGTTTGATGTTTTGTTTTGATTACGAGAAATATATTATATGCTAATTGGCTAATTGCTACGTAGATGGACGAATGAACGATGAAAGTGGAAACAAATGAGTTTTTTTCATAATTATCTTTATAACTTTAAACTATTTCTAGTTAGAAACTATGTGTTATGATTTATGAGTTGATATTTGATACTATGTATTTCGATATATATTCAATCTGTATCTATGTCCGTTTCTTATTTGATTCGTATTCATTTATGGTATTATTCGCTTCTGTTTTTATTTTTGAAATATACGTTTTCGCTTCTGTTTTTATTAAAAAATAAGAAAACGGATACGTTAACATCCATTTCTATTTGTTTCCGCTCTGTTTTCTTCGCTAGGTGCACGCATTGGTGGTGCGGCTTCTGCGGCGCAGCGTGGAGGACCGGAGGATTGTTTATTGGGCCAAATAACGGTTGCGATCCGGGCTAAAATTTTTCCATTGCGGGCGAATTATTACAGGCCGCGCGTTGGTCACAATGCCGCCGTTCTGGTGCATAAGTGCATTGGCTGGCCCTGAGGACCAAACGCAACGGCGCGCGGCGCCCACGAATGCAGGATGCAGTGCACGAGGCTCTCGCATGACCACGCGTGACTGCGTGAGGTTGCAGCGCGGCGTTAGGGATGTGTTTGTTTAGTGGAATTTAAATACTTTAGTAGATTTAGATGTTTGGTTTTCTATATAAGTGGATTTAGTTTGCATTTGTAGATATAAGAATATAGACTTAACTTGGCTATGTGGATATGTTTGAATTAGGCTTAAATCTCATACGACGAGATTCGAACTTTGTTAATAGGGCTGAATAATAAGCCAGCTCGGCTCGTTTAGCTTAATTCTTTATAGCTCGTTATGTTAACGAGCTAGCTCGGCTCGGCTCGTTAACATAACGAGCAGAAAACCCAGCTCAGCTCGGCTCGATCCAGCTCGCAAGCCAACTCTTTAAAAAATGATTAAATAATCACATATCAAACATCAAAATATGAAATAAATAGAATACATAAGGTTTCAAAATTCAAACATTCATAGTTTCATCACTATTTTTATGATTCCATCGATCCATCACATATGTTATTTGTTTCAAACTTCCATACGATAATTCTATAGGGCATAATAATAAACTTATAATAACAAGTTACCAAATAATAACTAGACACTAATAAATAAATTATAAAAATATGAGTCACATACTCTTAGATAGTGTTTTGTTGTTGCTTTAGTGGTTGGCCTGACTACTTGTGCTGAGCTTGTTAAGCTCACGAGCTGGCCAGCTCGAACTCGCTCGTTATACTAACGAGCTAAAACACTTGCTCAGCTTGTTAAGAAAATAGAACGAGTCGAGCCGAGCTGGTCACGAGCTAACGAGCTAAGAGTTTTTTTTCCAGCCCTACTTATCAGCCATACTAAAATCAATCTGCATCTACTCATACAGTCTCATATTCGACATACCAAATAGAAAATTAGTTACCGGTATCTGCTCATACGACTTCAAATACAACCAATCAAATATTCTTCTATTTAACACAGCTGACTTGCCTTAACCTGTTTTCGCTCGTCTAGAATATACAATATAACTCTAAACATTGTTCAATCAAACCAAACACACCCTAGAATCAATCGAGCATTCGAGCGCACGCAGGTGCAGCTAACGCGTATCGCTGCGGTGCACGCGGTGCTTGCAGCTGGCCTGGAAGAGTCAGACGCCGAGACGATGCTACTGCACGCGCAATGCCCGCAGCGGAACGCTGCCGACTTTGCAACCGGGAGACGAGTACCAAAATTTACGACGGCGATTGCTCAAAGGATTTGATTTGAGCAAATCCAATCTCTGCTCAGCTCAGAAATCAGAATGCGTACCCCTAAAATGTGATCAATCTGCTTTTCTCCATACATATGGACCATGCGCGGATCTAGCCACGGCGCTGGAATTAATGAGCAGATCAGCCTCGTGACAAATGGAATCCGTAATGTATTCCATCATGGATGGCAATCACCTGCAGGACGTACGTACGGCGCTTATTAATTCGTTAATTAGGCCATATTGATGAACACCAACCAGACCGCCCAGCTAGACAGCAACGTCGTTGTATCCAAGTAACGAGTATCGTAATTCGTAAGACTGCAGGCCTATGTAAGTAATGAGCATCGTAAGCTTTTGGCATGTCATATTGTAGAATTTTTTTTATAAATAATGTTTATTTTTTTTTGAAATTATAATTATGTATAGCTTCGTCGAAAATTATAAAACTAGATCTCCGTCGACACTGACGGCACTTTTTCTATAAGCAATTTTTTCTGTCGACATTTGAGATGTCAACATAGCTTCTTTCGATAGTTGAACTGTCGGTAATTTCTTGACGGCGCTATCTAGAATTGTAATTTCAAAAACTAATAAATATTATTTATGAAAAAATTCTCATATTGTATATATATTAGATGTTGTTTATATAACTTTAGTTCTAACATCTATATATAAAGTTTATATGATAAAATTAAATGGTCGTTCAAAATAAAAATCAGATAGATGAGCTAAATATCTCTAATCTACTCGCAACTCCAAATTTAAACTTTCTTAGTTAAAAAAAATCTTAAATTTAGTCTTACCAAAATCTAGTATCATACTTACTATCACCTGTACATATGCATCTCCAAACCGTGTTGGGCCTTGAATACCCAATTACTCGCGTGTGCTACTGCTGCAGGCGCGGAGGGAGTTGACGACACGACAGTAGCTTCTTACTTTGTGTCGGTCATGGCGATGGCGTCTCACCTGCCTATAGCTAGAAACAGCGTCGTCTGAATGCCAGTTACAACTAGCACTCCCGTCAACAGTGTCCAGTACGTCCTACTACTATATATTAACAGTGTCTAGCCTCTAAAAATCAAAACAGCACGTCGTCCTATTGACAGTGTCTGCTTAGAGTTATTAATTAGAGCTAGTGCGTGCTAATTCGATCGTTTCAGACTTCAGAGTTTCAGACGACGGCGAACTCGCTCACTATAGCTGCAGCCTGCAGGGACCACGACATATACACAACTTAGCGACGCCTGTCAAGACTTTTCAGTAAAAACCTAATCTAAACCTCTTAGACGAACGATGATGTGTTTTTACGTCATGATCTCTCTAAAAAGATCATCTTAAAGGTCTTAATATTTTAATGCTGTCTTAGGTCGTGGGTTAGAGCTGCTGGCCCGTGTTAAAGTATTTTTTGTTTTTATCCTAATTATAATCTTCTAGAACTATATTCTTATAATTTTTCTTCGAATTATTAATACAAACCTTTGTCTTGTGTGGATTGCTAAAAAAAATTAGAGACCATGTGGAAACAGTGCTACATAACGTGCGGTGTCGGTATCAGCGAGAGATCGATTTCGAACGTTGTCGTACGTGCGCAGGAGAAAACGAGCTAGAAATGCAAACCAACCTGGTTGCCTCTGGTTGGCATTGATATATCTGTCAAGGGCACTGTTCATCGGACGAAGTTTTCGTCCCGGATTTCCGGTACTGTTCATTGGAAGTTCCGGTTTTAATATCGGAACTTTCAATCTAACGGAGTATCTAATTTTTTAAGATCCCGTGATCTTGAAAATCAAAAGTTTTTTGATTGTTTTTTAAAATCAAAAGTTTCGGTCTAACGCGAAATTTTGGTGCAAACAGGTGGGAGCAGCGCCTTTGTTTCAGGTGGTGGGCGCGACAGGTAGCTCAGCATGCTGCTGGTTGCTGGGCAGTGGGCACCCCACTACCGCACGCACGCGATCGCCAGTGATCAAGACCAACCACGCTCTCGCCGCCGGCCGCCAGTATCGCGTGGGTTCCTCGTCAAAATCCTGGACCATGTACCTGCCCGTGCCCATGCGCGCGCGTGCCGGCTAGCTAGCGAGCTAACGATCAGCTCGACACGCGCCACGGCCGGCGGCGGCAGCCGCCGAAAGGAAGACAAACTAAGATCGTGGCAACTCCGGCGAGCCTCTCGCGCGCTGTCGGCACGGCGTGATCATGCCGAGATAAATGGCCGGTGCATGCAGCGGCAGCGGGCGGCGTTGATGGGTAGGGCCGCCGGCCGCGCCGCGCCCCAACATTAATTCAACGCGACCGAAAAGGCGGCCGGCATGGTGGCGCCGGCCGGCCGGCCGGCCAGCGCCTTTGCGAGGCCGAGATCTTGCTGGGCCCAGCTGGACGATCTCGACCGATCCATCTTTTTCCTGTCGCTTTGACGAGCAGGCAGTAGCAGCACTGTACCATTACCGTGCTAGCTAGCTGCAGTTTAATCAGCTGATGCTAGAAGTCATCGTTATCTATCCTTGTGCTGTGATCGAGATCTTTCCGTTTTCTCCTTCCTTTTTCGATCGTGTTTGGTTGTTTGGAACAACTAACTGAAGTATGTTTAACACCTAAGATGTGAGCTTGGATCTTATCTATGGAGCATCCTAACTTTTGTGGCCTAACACGATTCATTCGCACGGTAAATGGTTCCAGAATGGAATAGACATGAATACACATCATGGTACGTCCCTTTTGCTTTCTCAGAACAGACACATTCACAATAGATTTTGTGCTGTGTTAGCCTAAAATATTTTAGGGTGTGGTTGATCGGAGATCAGAATGAGATAGAATAATTCTATTTCACGGCATAGAATGATTCTATCCTATTTCAGGACTTTGAGCAACTTTGAGCATACTGTTATGCTTAGACACTAACTGTGTTCCATAATTTTTTTAATAAATACGTCCAATGTATAGGGAAATATTCTTTTGATACTTAATCTCATTTCACACTTAAAAACTACAATAAAACTATCTCTCGTTCTACTCTCCAACATATATCTAATGATCTTATCCATTCGTCAGAAGTTCGGTAAATATCCTAAGTTTCGGCCTAACTTATCCATTTGCTTGGTAAAAAGGACAGACTCACACACCTAGATGGCCTGGGCACATAGCATCTTCTGCCTGCTCAGAATTGGCAGAGCATCTGGTCACTGCTCAAGAAAGATGGAATTCCTTTGGTATAAGGAAGGAAATCAAACGCGTTGTTTGAGAAGGAAAAAGGGTAACCAGAGAAAAAAAATCAAAATAGGACTGCATGGACTCTAATCCTCACATGATTTGGATTTATCTGGCATTCCATGTTTCCGGGTCCTATAAAATATTTCACTTTTTCTATGATCATCTCTATTATTTTAGGTATTCGGGGAATATATTAGGTTCAGAAATCTACCGAAAAATTAAACCTCCCAGCACACGCAACATCTAACAAAACGTGTTGCAAATCGCATTATTGGATTAGATTAGGGTCCATTTGATTTGATGGATATCCCTAGATGGGATATGGTCATCCCATCCAGTTAGCTATTTAGTTGGAGGGTGAAGGTGGATAGGATGGTCACCGAGAGGAATATTCCTTCAATATGTTGGATGGAGGGATTCAGAAAATTTTTCTGGATGAGTCCATCCAGTATTGGATGAGATGATGTGTCATCTCCTGAATGGTTAGGATACATTTAATTTTTTATTTATAAATATTTAAAATTATTTTTTCTCATAAATCATTTATCCAATTTATGATCTAATTACATCATTGTATTCATTATAATTTAATCTATAAAATAAGATCTCATATGATTATATTTTTGTTAAAAAATATATTTGATAAATGGGTCCCACTAAATTTAGGTTTATCTCAATCAAGTTATATACACCTAACCAAACAAAAAATTGTCTCATCTCATCCATCCAATCAAACATCTGATATGTATCATCTAATCCAGCAATCTATAGATAAGATCATCTTATTTATCTTCGTCACCAAACCAAACAGACCATTAGTCATGTCATTGCAAACTGAAAACGAAGAGTAAACAAGCTGGAAAAGCTTCAAGTTAGGTGACCCACGGGCCACGGTTTGCATCTTCTACCTTTATATCATCTAGGGTGTACGACCTAAAGATCAGTTAGTCTTCTACCACGGTTTGCATCTCCTTTTCACGAGCGAGCTAGGCTCCTGGGTTTGCTACCTTGGAATATAGTAGTTGTTGTGTGTACGGATGACAACGGATGGGACTTGTCTCCGGTGAACTAATTTTTTTTATTCCTTATTTCTTTTCTATGATAATTTTTTTATAGGTACTCGTCGAGAAGAAAATCCTCGATCATACATGTGTGATGACGTGAGGCCACGATCGAGCGATGTTAGGGAAGGGCGCCTGGACAGCGACAGCAACAACGGGGCATAGCTTAAGGGGCGTGGGGCCACAGCGTCGATGAGAGGCCGTGCTCAGAGTCATGGATAGCGGTGGCGGTGGGAGGTGTTGGGGGGCAACAGGTGACTGCATGAGCGAGGCCGCATATGCACGCTGGTAGTTTAGCTATATATATAGCTAAATTATCAGATCTGAGTTAAATCTGATGGGGAAAAAAGATAGAAAACGGTAGAACGTTTCTATGCTCACTAGATCTGATGGAGAGTGAATTTTCCCCTTTCTTTTCCGTAGGGGAGAGATTCCCCATAAATATATGCTAATGAAGAAAATTCTAAATTTATCTAAATTTACCAATTTTTTTATCATTATATAATAAATTTTATTTTTATTTCTATATTTATCTATATTTTCCATATTTTTACAAAAAATATACATTTTATATGATTTTTCTATTTTCTGTATTTTTAAACTGATCCGTTTTTTACGTAATCTGGTCAGTTATCAATGCCAAATCGTTTGGTAACCAACAATTACGCTCGGTTATCATTCCAAGCCGAGTGATTACAGATATGAACCGCTTGTTCGTTCAAAATTTTAAATTTTGACTAATTTACCATGGTTATCGATCGGTAAATGTGGTTATTGTCTATTGAGGTGGTAAGCGATGCATGAATGGGATTGTTAACCCTAAGCATCAGCTATCAATTGCACTCATGGGCTGCTTAAAGATTTGTAGTGCATGCTAGCCTGCTGCGTCACCTTCACAAAGGACAGATCATGCAGAAGCAAGCAATGGTTATCTTCCTGGTTATATATACACATCTTTCGCTTTCGGTGACATCTTTTTCAAACGAAAAGAGAATTTCTTGCCCCCCAGCATCATCCTCTTCCGTAGCTGGACAAGCCTATCCTGCACGACTAGTCTACTGCTACTCTCTCGTCTGTGATCTCTTTAAATTCCTAATCATCGTGAACTTTCGTGCATAGTTGCAATGTTGCATTCGCCTTAAGAAGGACGGCAGCAGCATTCCAAAAGGTATCGCAGACACAGGGAGTACTATGTTAGTATGTTATACGCTGGTCCACGGGCAACTTCATGCAGGATTGCGATGTTATCCGTTGTGTGCGCATATGTCCTTTTGATCCTAAGCTATCTAACGCAGCAGGAAACCTTTGCTCGCTGCATCGCTGGCGAGCTGGTTCGGTTTCGCACGGTTCTTGTTGTTACTGCTCTTCTATCCCTATCAGACTCTGCTTTGTTTGCCTGGACTATTCAAGAAAACGCCAGTGTCGTGTAGCAGTAGCGGACAAGGAGAGACAAGTAGTATACAGAAATATTGAATATACCAGTCCAATCAAGCCTAGCTCACGTTTAGACCGCGAGTTACTGGAACGCGAGTCAGAGCAAGTAGGAGACAAAGGAGGTGTTTGATCGAGATGACACGAGAGAGTTGGAATTCTCTAAGAATACGGAACCTGATGGATGACAGCAGCAGCCTTTTCCTCTGCTGCGGGCGATGTATCGGTGGAAAAGTCGCGGCTGGGGTGACGTCGTTGCTGTGCAGGCTCCCCGATGGGAGTCACCGACGGCGAGCAACGACCAGGAAGATGAGTGACGACGACGGCCTCGATCGTGCTTAGCAATAACCCCATCGGCGGCGCGCGCGCGCGGTCGGGAAGGACTCGGACACCTTCAGTCCGTGTTCCTTCCGCTTCCTCTGGCAGAGAGCATCACAACCGCGGATGAATCATCGAGCATGATACAGAGTAGTACGGAAAAAAATCCAGTGCATACGGTATGCCCTGCGTGAACAGTACATACCAGGGTCCGATGCGAGCCACGTGGCGCTATGGGACATCGGACGGCAGCGCCTAAGTCGGCTGAAGATAGAGCCAGCGCGTGCAAATCTGGCTCAGATTGATCTGCTAGCCGGCTCCTTTGTCCTCCTCAGCTCATGTTTCCATCTTTCGGCTCGTTTGATCGTTTCCATCTTCGTGCCTGGTTTCCATGGATTTTGCGCGCCGTTCCTCTTGTCTCTCGCCATTTTTCCTGTGCGTCGTCCGTCCCGCCCGAGCGCCTTCCACGCC